>JASTWR010002657.1:0-12865 GCA_030770355.1 Harpagoxenus sublaevis
AACGCTCCTTATTTTCCAACATTCCAACTCCAACAATAACAATTGTAGTGCTACCACCGTACGGTAGATAAAAATGCCAGAGGATGCAACTGGTGAGCTAAGCGTTTGTAGCGCCAAGTGGATCGCACCCTATGGGTGCATTCGGGGAGCACGCTATTAGCACAATTATCGTCCAAAACCGTTCGAGGAGACGCTTTGTGGCGCTATGATATACGATGATGACGTCACTCTAAAGGCAGCGTGACGTCATCACTCGCGCTATTTTCGCTATTATTTTCGAGGTGAGGCACGAAATGCTATTGGCGCTTATTCTTTCCTCGAACACTTGATTGCGTATAGGGGCTGCTTTCAGAATACTACAGATAACGAAACGTAACCAATGTCAATTCCAACAATGGACCAAGGACCAAGTGACGTTGAAATTAATCTGTTTGATGAAGAAAATGGAATAAATTATTCTATGAAATTGTCTTCAGAAGATGCTGCGAGTGCAAAGAATGGTAAATAATTGATGATACAGGTTATGTAGGTAGTATTCTATTTGCTGTGTAATTATGATCAAATAAAAGTTGTAGGTAAAATAATGGCATAAAACTCAATAAATAAAGTTAAAATAAAAAACTCGTTTGTTATTCACACTTGGCACTCGCACAACTCGCATCATCGGCCATATTGCAATTTTATTCTAAAGCTGCGTTCGGGGAGCTTGCTATCGCCATCGCGCTATTGGCTCCCCGAACGTAGTTTATAGCGTTTGCATTTATAGCGTTTGCATTTATAGCGTTAACAGCGTCTCCCCGAATGCACCCTACGTATTATGTATTGGCAACACTGATTCAAATCCGAAATATTCGAAAATTTCGAGATGGTTCGAATACGAATCATATATTTGTCAATTTTATAAAATCATATTTTTCGTTAATAAGCAAATGTACGGTCATGTTAATAAATGCATTCAGTGAGTGCATTCAGTATTATAACCGCTTATTGAGTGGCTATAAGTATAGCAGTCAAAAGGTTATTTCTAATTTTTAACATGCCCTGTGACTCTATCAAATTAATTGTAAATAAAAGTTTGCATAAAAAATAGTGAGCTATGAGTATTGATAATAAATAAGCTATATTATTTTATTTTAATTTCTATGTATGTAATTTTGTGGATATTATAACGTTAGAGTATTTAAATTATTTATCTATGATTTTTTGCCTAATTGTTTCAGACATTAAAATATACTTTATTAATTCTATATTAAATATTTAAATGACTTTTTGCTTTAAAGAGAATTTTTATTATATAATAAAAATATTATTTTTCCACATTAAAATATCTTCTTATTATCTACGTGTTAAAATTCAATCTAATAATCATTATATTGTTAATTAAAAATTATATTTCAACATCTCTACGCTTAAGATATAAAAGAATACTTAATTACCCGGTACATATTTGGATAGCACGTAACTTTCGTAGCCTTCTCTATTCCAGAAGATAGGCTTCCATCGTCATTGGCGTCTTTTACTCCGCAGAATTTCCTACCGATCATTTCATTGTAATCGGCGCGATCTTTGCCGGTCGAGGCGTCGCCTTTTGGACTAATCAAAGATTCATCTCCTTTTCCTTTATAATTAGTAGCTTCTCTCTCGAGTGAATTATTCTCTATCAGCTCCGACAAATCGGCTACAAGAGGAATTGAAATAGGCAAAGTAAACTTAACGAGTGCGAGTTACGTAGAAATTAAACGTAGTTTGCCCTGACGAAATATTTTACTGAAAGTGTTCGGCGTATCGCCTTGTATATATACTTGATTAATTTGTCTTGTTTAATTTGATCAATTGTTCTTGTTTATTTTGTATTAATTGCATTTGATTATTATTAGTAGTTATTGTTAATATTCGCGGGACGTCGGTAGATCGCGATCGGGACAATTTTGAATCATGCGACTCACCAATTGGTGCTGCCATCGTTGATCCACCGACGGCAGCTATTACCCCCAAAAAGGGGAGCAAGTACTCGCTCGCGGCACGTTTCAGGACCGCGAGCACTCACTCTGCACTCACCACCAGACACTCTCATCGTCAAGACGCTCATAAGGAGCTTTCGAACGCGCACGAAGTTTCGGACGTCCGACCGCGATCCTCCCCCCATTCTTGGGGACTGATCTTTCGCCTGCCTTGCTTGCTCGTGATTTCGCCTGCTTGTGCCTGCTTGTGCCCGCTTTATTACGCCTTGCACCTGTGCCCGCTTGCTGCCTGCAACCCCACTGCATCCGCCTGCATGCCGGACCGGCAGAGCCTGGCCACGTGGAATACGGCGAGGACGGACGAGAGTCGGAGTCAACCGGGAGACGACGGGCGCCCGAACGGTGAGTCGCTTTTCGTTGCATGCGCATTTTGTTCGTTTCGTTTTGCATTCTTTGCCTATTTCGTTAATTTAGTCGTGAGGGGGATTATAATTACCCCCCCTCTGGTCCTTCGAGTATAGAAAATCTCGCCTCCGGGGACGGTCTTACACCCCCCCCCCCCCCCCGTTCATTGGTCCTTCGAGCCGGATATTCGCGTTAGAAATACCGCCGACCTCTCGCTTATTTCGCTTCGTTAAATCGTTAAATTCGTCTTGCTTATAATCGCGAATTGCAATAACGCGTGGCGTGTTAATAATCTCTCGTTCACGCGCGATATCTCTCGTTCGCAATTCTTTAGTTTCGCTTCGCGGCGAGAATACCCGCGTGAATTTCTCGCTCGTCGTAACACGTGCCATTGTCGTTATTTGCATTAGTCGTGAATTATTACAATTAATAATAGCAATTATTATAGTTAGTCGAATAGGAATTATTAAAATATAATACCCGAAATATTCAAATCTAGAATATTCTCGGGTAAGCCATACGTTTTCGCCTAGCTGTCGGCGGCCTTGACGCTCGGTCGCGAGCCGGGCCGCGCGTACACAGTTTTTTCTACCTAGACTCGCGCTCAACAGTTGTGCGACCCATTATCCTCGCTGTTGCTGAGTCTATTTTGGTGCGACTCGAAAACATATTATTCCGAACGTCGGAATTCGTACAAACATATTTGCCATCGATCGAAGACTATTTGTCGGCACTGGTTCCGAATATTAAACATTTAGCGCTCTGGTAAAAGTTCGAATATAATTGTTGTCGTACTAAGCGCTTATGTCGTATAGTTGCTCGCGTCGTATGGCTCATGTCGTATAGTTGCTCGAGTCGTATATCTTGTCGTATGGTCGCTCGAGTCGTATATCTTGTCGTATGGTCGCTCGCGTCGTATATCTTGTCGTATAGTTGCTCGCGTCGTACGGCTCATGTCGTATAGTTGCTCGAGTCGTATATCTTATGTCGCAAGTAATCGCTGGTGACGAAGATTGTGCTTGCATCGTATGCCGTAGTCGTAGTGTCACATACCACGTGTCGTAGCACCGCGCGCTACACATCCTGTGTCGTATACCGCGTGTCGTAGCGCCGTCCGCGACACATTGTCGTGTCGTATATCTCGTAGCGCGTGTCGTGAGATAGCACGCAGCACAGTCTCGCGTCATATACCGCGAGTCGTAACAGGTTTATTGACGCATTCATACTGCTATTATTTTTAGATTACATTATTGAAAATATATATTCACGCGACCATTTTCCTGTAATTAATCTTTCGTTATCGGATAGCTATCGTGCTTGAGTCTTGTTTGCTTGCGCTTGGTGTCGTTTCGTTGATCACCGTTCCCATTCATCATGAGTGGGGCCCAGAGAACTAAGCGCGAGTTGTGCGTGCGGAGAATGAGGGAGATTCATGATCTCTCAATGCTCGCGGTGGAGAATGTCGCGCAGAGACCGAGTTTTCTCGTTCGATACCCCACCGTGTCTAGGTTAGTCGAGGATTTTGAGACAACACATCTCAAAATAATTCAAAACGCCTCGGACGAGGAGTTCACCGTAGAAGATGCTATCCGCCTGAATTTCGATCAGATGCGCTTCGCGATAATCGGGCGGTACGAAAAGTTCGTTGGTGCCGATCGAGTGACCACCGTGTCCCCTCAGGCCCCGGTTCAAACGTCGTCTATCCGACTGCCTAAATTCTCGCTTCCGCAATTCTCCGGAGATCTCGCGCTTTGGCCCTCATTCATCGCGTTATATAACACCGCCATTCACGAGAATCGGAATATCTCCTCCATGGAGAAGTATCAATATTTGTTGGCCTCGCTAAAAGGGGAAGCGCTCAACGTCGTGAAGAACCTCCCTCTTTCCGCGGATAATTACGCGATAGCCTACGACTCGTTAGTTTCGCGATACCAAAGCAAGCGGAATCTGGCAGATTATCACGTGGATTTAATGCTGAACGCCAAGTCGTTAAAATCGGAGTCGGCCGCGTCCTTGCGCACGCTGTTGGATACCTTTATCGAGAATACGCGGGCATTGAGCCTGTTAGAGTTTCCCACGGACTCTTGGGACTATTTACTCCTCAAATTCCTACTAGAAAAGCTTCCGCGTTCACTTCGTGAGAAGTTCGAATCCGAACACCGGGTGGAGGAGATACCGAGATATACGCAGCTTACAAAATTCCTCTCGGATCACTGTCGAGTTCTCGCGTCCGTATCGGGCTCCTCAAATATTTTGCTCAAATCGCAATCGCCTTCGCCGAAAGAATCCGCGCCGTTTTCGTTGCTTGCAACTAGAACTGCCGAGTGCCCGGTGTGCAAAGAACAGCACCTCGTATTCAAGTGTCCTCGATTCTTGAATTTAGCTCCCAGGGAGAGATATTCAACGGCAAAAACCGCGAACTTGTGTCTGAACTGCCTCCGCGCGGGTCATGGCGTTAGCAACTGCCCGACGACATGGGAGTGCCGGTCGTGTAAGGCCAAGCATCATACGCTTCTGCATTTCGAGCGGAGTTCGAGCTCGATGAGTGGACCCTCCTCTGAAGCAGACTCGGAAAAGAATCTTTCACAGGAAAGCAATGAGCCCATCGTCACAATGACTAGTGTGTCGAAATCTAACTCGATCGTATTGTTGTCGACTGTACAGGCGGAAGCTCTCGACGTCCACGGGAATCCTTTCCCTGTTCGCCTCCTATTAGACAGTGCTAGTCAGTCGAACTTCATCACCGAACGTTGTATGCAAAGGGGTGGTTTCAGACGCACAAGGGGTCGCGCAATGGTTAGGGGCGTAAGTAATAGCAGAGCGGCTGCCGTTCGAGGAAATACCTTATTGGTGATCCGACCGCAGGGTAATAGTAATGTTCGCATTCCAATAGAAACCAAGATCCTTCCACGCATCTCACCTCAACTGCCTAGTCGTCCAGTGGAGAGGCAATCTTGGAAACATTTAGAAAGATTAAAACTCGCTGATCCGCAATATCATAGACCTGGTCCCGTTGACATTTTGATCGGAGCTGAAGACTTTACGTCATTGCTCCGGGACGGTCGTCGTGTGGGAAATAAAGGTGAACCCGACGCATTCAACACCATCTTTGGATGGATACTAGTGGGCTCGGTGTCATCCCGTCCACCACAGCCTTCTCGTTCGTTTATGACTTGCGGCTCAGCTGACACTTCCATTGATAGAGTCAGACGATCGAAGCAAGTCCCCACTGCTCCATCGTCGTTAAAGAAAAACAGGTCTTCTTCACAGACTACAAGTCGTGAAATATCTAGTAGTTTAGTAGCATGCTCCTCTACAAGAGACAATTTTCGTTATTGCCACTCGCGCCAAATAACTACAAGTAGCTTTCCTATACATGGATGTTATTGCTCGAAATCAGAGTCTAGAACTAGTAACGGATTTATGCAGAATAATGTGGGGAAGTTCTGTATCGCTCTTTCGGTCGCCTTGGTTATTATACTGACGTTATCAGTATTACAATAGCAAATCGTAGTTATTTTGTTCCCCAATAGATTTAGTCATTAGATAGTATCGTTTAGAATATAAGTTCACTGTTCTTGTAGATTTAAATTAAATTAGCTCAATCGTACTCTCGTTGTAGATCAAGTCGGATCTCATTCGGCTTGATATCTCGTAAAACTCGTTTAATCTTGCTGCTTCGCAGAAGACATCACCAGATTAGAGCGTAGACCTGGTTGCTCCAGGACACCTCCGAGCTTTGCCCCCTTCTTGGATCCAACCGGATTCCTCAGGGTGGGCGGTAGATCGGCCTTCCCCCCTTCTTGGATCCGGCCGGACTCCTCAGGGTGGGCGGTAGATCAGTCACGGTTGTCGTTCTCAAGGAGTAACTCCAGTCAAGCTTATAGTTGTTCGTTTGATATATGGGCGGTTCGCTTGGAACTCGCAACTTCATAGTCGAAATAGTTTCCTCATCCTTGGATATCAATTCCGAATTAATGTCCACGTCGGTGTCTTGGCTGTTCATGGAGCAGGTACGATCAACAAAGCTCTCTTTACACGCGGTACGCTCTGTTTTATCTTGATCAAGCGTGTCTTTCTCGTTGCCGTTGCAGGCGAGTCCCGCTAAATACCTGTTTATTTCGGGCAATGTTATTCGGACCATCAAAATCAATATAATAGCAAAAATTGGAGAAAGATCGTTGAGGCATCGCCATGTCACGCTTACTCGTATATCTCCATAAACAAGGTAAGTGGGATCATCGCGGATCCGCCGTCCGGCTCATGACTGAATAACTGGCAGATCATGATCATCGTCTCGGTGAGACTGGAGCCGAGCAGACCCACCGATGTGGCGAGGAACTTCTTCACCTGGCAGGTGCGACGAAATCTCCCGATTGCGAGGATCGTGTCGAGCTCCCTGCGGTCCAGGCAGAGGCAGTCCCAGCGACGCGAAATTGTCTCAATCGGCAGCGTCTTGTTGTAATCTAGAGAGAATTACCATACTGGATTATCATGCAGGGATCCAGCAAACATCAACTAACAGTAACATTATAAGTATCAATATTATATAATTTCCTACTCAACAATGTAATTGTTATGTGCGACATGTATTATATTAGATTAAATTTGCTTTATTATAGATTGTTGAGTGGGAAATTATTAATAATATTGATGTAATGTTGTTACTGTTAGTGGTGTGTTTGCTAGAAAGACACTCCGGTCGAGGCCGTGCCTTCTCGGTGGCCACTCGCGCCGTACTTCCCAACTGCCGCAGCAGCACCCTGAGGAAGCCCAGAGTCAAACCGGAGGACGTGCTCGGCGGCGGATACTCCAGCCGCGGCTTGACCGGCGGCTCCTCGCCGTCGCGACGACGGGAGTTTCGCGCGCGAGCGCGCGATGTATTACCAAGCGGAATGATTTTATTTTTAACTATAGAATAACCAACTTATTGTTAGAATAAGATTTCAAATTTCTTTTGTTTTAAATTTAAATTATAGAAATTATTAAAGTGTTTTTTTGTTGGAATTTATATTGACTTTCGTCAAGACAAAAAAAATTATTATATATTTAATTTTCTATCAAGCACTCTAATTTCGAAGTTTTGTATACCACTGAAGTTTTGTTTCCTCCAAACAGCTTTGTAAAACGATCTACGACTACCTTAAGTCTATTTTTACGCGTTTATAAAGTCCTGCCAGGTTTATAAAGTCAAACAAAGTGCTTATAGATCTCGACGGAGATTAGTATCTGCAAATCTTTTCACCTGAAACAGATTAATTCAGTGACCAGTTGATCCGATTAATCAAGAAGACCAAGCGTATGTAGTAAAACGTACGTAAGCAGTAAGCTATTGACAAATGGAATTTTTACAATCCAAGAATAATCGACTGTGGTTGGTTAATAGTTTGCTGCTTACGTCTTACTGCATACGCTTACGGCTATATTGTAGACGACCCTTTACAATGGTATGGAGTTCCCTGAACTCTATGTTTACAATTTACATGACATATCTATTAAAACATCAGAAATTGACATTGTAGCCATCAGTATCTTACAAGCTTTTGATACGACAAAACGACTGCACGTCGTGCCATAATATTAATTCCTTGGCGACAACGCATAATTTGCTACAGTATACAGTGAGTAAAGCAATAATAATTAATTAATTTTTTAATAAATTGACATATTTTGTGTCTTATTGTTCCTGCGTTATGAGAGCTGGAAAACGAAAGATTTAATATAATTTCCAAATCCTCTTAAGACATAGCGTTCCAAACGTAGAACAGAATTTGAATGCAGATTAAATTATGCAGATTTTGCATAATTTTATTAATAATTTATTTTAGAAATTAATCAGAGATTCGTTATCTATTCTTTATTCCTACTTTTCGGTCTGTTTATTTGCAGATTGAGAAATAACGATTTTAATATACAAAATATACGAGCAAATAAAGGGTGTTACCGTTGAAATATTCTGTAGGTTATTGTCTATCTAAACTCTAAAGATAGACAAAACATTAAGGACGTTTCGACTGTACGAAATCTTCTTCAGCACAATAAAATAAATAAAGAATAATTTAATTTATTGTGCTGAAAAAAACAGTATTATAGTCGAACGTTCACAATGTTTTGTCTATCTTTGGACAATATCCTGTAGAATATTTCAACGGTAATATCTCTTATTTGCTCTTATTTGGTCTTTTAACTTTCTTATATTGTATTTAGACATAACAAACGGTTACTTATTTATCAATTAAATTTTTGATGCAAATAAGCATCCTTAAATCACTGTAAAAAATTTCTTGCAGAAAATCAGCGTGCAATATACTCTGCGAAGAAATTTCTTTCTCTGTAGTACCTTTATTGTCATTATTTTCCTGTGTTAAATTTTTATCCTTTTCTTCTAAATCTACATTTCTGTCTATTGTAGCAGAGTTTTGTTCGTTCTCAATATCTTTCTTCTTCTTCTTCTTCTTTTTTGTTGATATTTTGGTTGTTTCTATTATTTGTTCATCGATTTTCTCACTGCTAGCATTTTCATCCATGTGAATCATCAGCTTCTTCTGCTTTAAACAATCTCTTCTTTTTCTTTTTCTTAGTTTCCACCAAATTATTTCCATCCTCATCTAATGTGGATTTATTACTTGCCGTAGCTCTTTGTCTTTTACGCTCTTCTATCTTCTTCAGCAGTTCAGAAAAGTGATTTGTTTCATTTTCAACCTCCTTCTTGCTTTCACTCTCGTATCTGTATACAATACACATATTCTGCATTAAGTAAAATTAATGGATAATGATTTGCATACAAGGTTATAATATATCCCATGCATCATGATCGTTTAACAAGATTTATGTTTCCTACCTGTTTATAACAAATAATAAGCTCATCTTCTTTTTAGCTATAATTCATTCAGATATATACAATTTATTTAGATATATCACACGTGTACAGTAAAAATAAATATTTAAAAAATTGCTGGCGTTTATATTGTACGCATTGTACGTTTATTAGTCAATAATGACGTCCAACCGGTATAATTATTACTTATATATTTAATATCTTCAAAATAAATATTCTCAATCCACAATTAACATTAATGGACATTTAAATTTTTTCGCTTAACTTACATTAAGAGAAAAATCAATAATCGCGAGGCATTCCAAGCCAGTGCAAAACATACACGTGGATCTTTCGGCTACGATTTTTTTTAAAAGTACAAACATTCTGATTAGTATGTTAACATAATGGGCGCGTTTAAGCCTGACAGAGCAGATAGCTAACTACAAAATGTAGTATTATCAGAGGATAAAAATCCGTATATTAATAGAAACATATACTATTACTTTTTAGTATATATGTCATTTATAGTTGCAATAAAAATTACAGTTTATATTACATGTGCTTCAGCAGACTGCTTTGTTGACTTGAACGCGCACAATGACAGTTCAAGTATAATCGTAGAGTCTATAAACGCGGTAAGTTTCTTTGTTTCATTTAAAGTCCGAATTTCACGTGCCGTTACAACGGCAATCATGTCGACGTGAGTGCATTTATTGAAATGTATAAAATATTCACAAAATATTATTTATCATTATGCACAAAAATTACTGTAAGATCCCGTCCGCGTTAGTCTAAAATATTTATTTATTCTGCGCATTTTTTTTTACGAAGGCTGGTGCGCGCATGTGGAACATCGAAATAAGATGATGACTCCTTCTTTCGCCGGCTTTTAAGAGATCTTTATAGGCTCTCGGCTTTTTCCCTTGGCACAAATATCGTACATTCAAATTATTTAAAAATCTATTCTAACGCGTATTTCTTGCGAGTATAGAAATAGAAGTAGTTTTCGAAAAGCAAGCGTCCGATTTATCCCGTGTATAAAGAGGAGTCTACAATGAGAATTTAACCCTGTAACGCCCACAATTGCACTAGTGCAATACTCGCTCATGGGCGCGCTACCAAATTGTCCTGTCAATAACTGAGGATCTTTTACTGTTAGGGATCGTTAGTTCTACTGTCGTAGTAAAAAGTAGATCCCACCATATAAGCAAAAAAAAAGGCCAAATAAGCCAAAAAAGCAAAAAAATCAAAAAATGCAAAAATAAGCCAAAAAAGCTAAATAAGCCAAATATATGAGTTTCAGAATGTTAATGACAGCGAAATCAAAATGTGGGCATTACAGGGTTAAAGCGTAAAATTTAGGCTTTAAGCCATAAGCCGTAAGAAATTGACCAATCACAGTCAAATGGTCTTCTCACATTCGACTGTGATTTTTCAATTTTTTACTGCTTAATGCTTAAAACTTAAATTTTACGCCTTAAATTCTCATTGTAGACTCCACTTATAACGGATACGCAGATCAATTAAAAGACATCAAATATAACGGTAGTTGCTGTTATAAAAGAGCGGCGTATTTCTTTGTTTAAACGCAGGTTGACAAGGCAGCAAGGAACAAGATGGACAAACCCGAATTAATCGCAAAGTTAGAAGAATACATTCCGTTACTTGATGTGATGAGCGAGAAGCTGCAAAATATTAATGCAGCGAATAACCTGATTCCACAAGTATAAATAACGTGAAAAATATATTAAAAAACATGTTCAACAACAATAGAAGGTACGTTGAGTTGGGAATAACTTTCCCAAATTATATTAAATAATACCGGATTATAAAGCTTTCCTGTTAAAAAGCTTTAATTACTTATTACACTGTACGTTTAGCAAAAAATACTTCTTTTTTTGATAGGTATACAGAAGAATGTCTGAAGTGTTCCTTGGAAAGCTTTGAAGGGCTACATAAACGATATATAAATTTCATTCAAAATAATAAAACAACATTACCTTCAACGTAAGTACTATGTATCGGTATTTTTAAGAAATTACAATAAAACTACAGTAAAAAAAAAATATAAAGATAATTTACAATATACTTGTATATATTTCAAAAAGCAGAGAAAAGCAACAACCGTCTTCGGATTCGGATTCGGATGAAGAAAAGAAATATCCTGAGTATACATGTATTGTCAATAACGCAGGGCCCTCAGGGCCCTTAAAAACCACGTTTATTAAACTTGAGCGAGATAAATTTGGTAAAATACAAAAATTTCCAAAAAGGACTTTAACTGGAAGAAAATTAAAGTTAGCTTTAAAGTCAACTTCAATTAGACAAAAAAAAAGACATTTGTCGGAAGATTTGTAAGAATTTATTAAAAAAGGATGAAAAAAGTATAGTAAGTTTTATTTTTACTTGAGACACCTACGGCGTTTTTCGACGTGTAGGAGAGGCGCAAACGCGCCGCATTTTTCACGATCAGATTCGGCACTCAAACTATTAAGTAGAGATGTGCAAACTATTCGAATACGAATCGAATCGGGTGAGTTTCGACTTCGATTTCGACTCTATTCAAATCAGTGTTGCCAGGTTAGGAGATTTGCTCCTAGATCTAGGGATATTTTACCTGACTTAGGGGAGAAATAGGAGGAAAAAGTCTTTAGGAGATTTTTCAGGGGATCCTGAAAACCTTTAGGATATTTTTTAGGAGTATATCAAGACTCAAGAAGGTTGATAAAATTTCTTTACCATTCATGTTTATAGTGCCCTCTGCAGTTTTTTAATTCTAATTAGTCGTAGGATGCATACGCACTACGAGTTCTCTAAGCTCTAACCTAACCTTTGACCAATCACCAACGCAATCATTTCATTATCGTATCGTCGTGTGTTGTGGATTTGCTTTGATGCTGAGACGAGGGAAATCCTGGAGATACTCAAATAGTATATTGTATCGGTATATGAAAGATGTCTAAAACTCAAAATAGCAAAAGAGTATATGTACAAAAGTATATTAAAAATTGGGAACTTTATCCTGATTTTAAAGGTGTCTTCGCCGATATATATACTCATTTTCCGTGAAGCTTGAGAATTGAGTTCATTCCACGTTTTTAATATATTATGTCATTTTGTTTATTTGTTCGATGTATACAATATGGTCTTAATAAAATTTCATTAACACAATATAGGGTGGTTGAAACCATCGCCTGACGGGGATTCAAGCAATGCATTCTGTGCCTATTGCAAGACAAGAAAGAACTCTCCTAGATCATGGTATCTCGAAGAAGCATATGCAGCATGCAAAGAATCAGCAGATCGCTGCTGCTTTACCAAAGATCGACACATTCGCTAAAATAAATCTGTCTCGACAAAGAAAGGTAGCTGAATTGAAAATCGCGACGTACGTAGTAGAACATTGCTCGATTAAAACTGTCGATCATCTCTCGGTTATGATAAAAAATCTCGATGGAGAATCTCAAGTGCTGCAAGATATCAAGCTGCATCGCACAAAATGTTCTGCTCTCATCAAGAAACGTCTTATCGCCGCGTATTTTGGAAGAGTTGATAGAGGACATTAATCAATCGTATTTTTCCTTAATAATCAATGAATCTATACTGCGATTGATACCAAGAAAATCCTTTGCTAGGTTTTATCTAGTAATAGGTTTTCAGATACATATATTTGATGTTA
>JASTWR010002658.1:0-12863 GCA_030770355.1 Harpagoxenus sublaevis
TTTAAAAAAAATTTTTAAATGTATTTTTTAATGATAAAGTTAATTAAACATTTTAATTGCTTATAACAATTGGAATTTGTAAATTTCTCGTACTTGAAACTATTTTTTTCGAAAAGATAGTTCTTCTTAACTTTAAATTCTTAGCTTAATTTTTTGAAGGTCTCTCTACGACAAGTATAACCAGATATTAATTTTTTAAGTTGACAACTTCATTTTTCACAAAAATTGTATTGCTTATAATTTTTGCAAAAAAATATTTCGGACGAATAAAAAATATGTATCTGCTTATTTTGTGTAAATAAAGTTTCACAATCAATTTAAAAAATAACGAGGTCATTTCTCGTTCGATTTGACGTGGAATTGTCCATATGCAGTATAATAAATTAATTATAATATACATAAAAAATGAATTTTTTTAAAGGATATAGTAAGATAAGGGAGGATCTATATATCGGCCCCCAAACAAAATTAATTTGGATTAGGGACAAACTTGAAGGTTTAATAATTTGATAACATTATCTGTGGAGAATTCCTATTTAGCCCTTTCTTGCCTCATTGCCGGAATATCATTAAAAACGTATTTTTTACATTTATTTTTTTCTGTGCCCCTATTATAGATATCAAGTATCATAAATCATTTTAAGGCATTATGAAACACGTTTTTCTTTAGAATTTTTCACGCCAAAACTCGACTTGCAGAATCGTTTAAAATATTCAGGAAATTTTTCGCACGCTCCTTAAGAGGAGAAACCCTTGGAAAAAATTTAGAAAATGTATATGTTACATAAAAGACTATCTTCCCAATTTTTTTCAGATTTTTTCAAACGGCATTATATTTAAAACAAATTAAAACTAATTATTTCTTCTTTATCGTTCCGTAATAATAAAGTAAAAATCCAATAAATACATTGCTTTATTTAACTACAATAATATTGTTTTAATTTACTTCAATATTGTGTTATATCAATGATAAAGATAATAGCTGTCATCTAAGCAGTTCCCAAGTTGATAATTCACAAACCAATTAGCTTGTTTAATTATGTAAGCAAAGGACAAAGAAATCTCAAAGGCTTATAAGTGAATGATTATTTACATTATACTTATTATAAATCACAATTTTATGTTTACGTTAAGAATATAAGATTTATATACAATTACATATATTTATTCGTTGCAATAATTACTACAATTTAATCTTTATTACTATCTATATATTCTCGTCAATAACTATTGGGTCAATTCTTCCAGTCTTAAAATCTTTGTTATAAGATTTCTGCTAGTCTTACTATTTTCTGTGCCAAATACCGGACATGTGAAAGATAATAATAATCGCAGAAACATTAATGGATAATTGTGAACAATAATAACAAATAATCCTAAGTCCATTTGTACATTACACGTAATTAAAGATAAAGTAATAAAGATTAAAAGTAATAAAGATTAAATTGTAGTAATTATTGCAACGAATAAATATATGTAATTGTATATAAATCTTATATTCTTAACGTAAACATAAAAATTGTGATTTATAATAAGTATAATGTAAATAATCATTCACTTATAAGCCTTTGAGATTTCTTTGTCCTTTGCTTACATAATAAACAAGCTAATTGGTTTGTGAATTATCAACTTGGGAACTGCTTAGATGACAGCTATATCTTATCATTGATATAACACAAATATTGAAGTAAATTAAAACAATATTATTGTAGTTAATAAAGCAATGTATTATTGATTTTACTTTATTATTACGGAACGATAAAGAAGAAAATAATAGTTTTAATTTGTTTTAAATATAATGCCGTTTGAAAAAATCTGAAAAAAATTGGGAAGATAGTCTTTTATGTAACATATACATTTTCTAAATTTTTTCCAAGGGTTCTCCTCTTAAGGAGCGTGCGAAAAATTTCCTGAATATTTAAACGATTCTGCAAGTCGAGTTTGGCGTGAAAAATTCTAAAGAAAAAAACGTGTTTCATAATGCCTTAAAATGATTTATGATACTTGATATCTATAATAGGGGCACAGAAAAAATAAAATGTAAAAATACGTTTTTTAATGATATTCCGGCAATGAGGCAAGAAAGGGCTAAATATGGAATTCTCCACAGATAATGTTATCAATTATTAAACCTTCAAGTTGTCCCTATCCAAATTAATTTTGTTTGGGGGCCGATATAGATCCTCCCTTATCTTACTATATCCTTAAAAAAATTCATTTTTTATGTATATTATATTAATTTATTATACTGCATATGGACAATTCCACGTCAAATCGAACGAGAAATGACCTCGTATTTTTTAAATTGATTGTGAAACTTTATTTACACAAAATAAGCAGATACATATTTTTTATTCGTCCGAAATATTTTTTTGCAAAAATTATAAGCAATACAATTTTTGTGAAAAATGAAGTTGTCAACTTAAAAAATTAATATCTGGTTATACTTGTCGTAGAGAGACCTTCAAAAAATTAAGCTAAGAATTTAAAGTTAAGAAGACTATCTTTTCGAAAAAAATAGTTTCAAGTTACGAGAAATTACAAATTCCAATTGTTATAAGCAATTAAAATGTTTAATTAACTTTATCATTAAAAAATACATTTAAAAAATTTTTTTAAATAATGCTATCTTATTCTTTATTTCATTCTGATAGTATATACATATTTTCTATTTTATGAAGAAATGGTAGATTCTATTTTTTATATAATTTTAATGACTGAGGCACCGCGTTGTACCGCACTGTGCTTGTGGCTCTGGCTCAATCAAGTATAGCAGGGCACATCGATTTCTTCGGAAATCTCTTGTAGAAAAAATGTACAGTATGAATGACATAATATATATAATGTAATAACATAATTTATAATGGAATATAATTAAAATTATACAAATTACATTTTTGTTATAAATGTTACATTTTAAAAATTGTGCATTATTTTTGATGATAAAGTAAATTTTGTTACTGCAGTGTGTAATTTGACCGTTAATTTTTTTTTCCGTTTTAAACTGCTGGAATTTTCTGCAATGGATATTGTGCTCTAAATTTTCTTATCGGAAATTTCCTATTAGACCCTGACTTTTGGCGTTCTACAAGTCTCTAAGTGACCACGCTATTATATTTTTTCATCTTCTGCGTGGAGTTCACCAAAATATTGCAATTTACACTGCACTTTATATAACTTTATAAATTTCCCGATAAGAAAAATTGGAGCATAACATTCGTTACAGAAAATCCCGGTAATTCAAAACAGAAAAGAAAATTAACGATTAAATTATACAGTACAGTAAAACAAAACAATTTACTTTGCCAGAATACTACACAATTGTTAAAATGTAATATTCATAACAAAAATGTGATTTGTATAATTTTGATTATATTGAACATTATATATTATGTTATTCATAAGCTGTATGTATTATACATACGAGAGATTCCGGAGAAATCGATGTGCCACTTGGTCGAGCCAGAGACGCAAGCACGGCGCGGCATCTCTGTCATTAAAATAATATAAAAGATAGAATCCATCGTTTCTTCATAAAATAAATATATGTACTTTCAGAATAAAGTAGAGAATAAGATAGCATTATTTAAAAAATTTTTTTAAATGCACTTTTTAGTAAAAAAATTAATTAAACATTTCAATTGCTTATAACAATTGGAATTTGCAATTTCTTAAAACTTAAACTATTTTTTTCAAAAAGATTGTCTCTAGCTTTAAAATGCTTTTTTAAAGATTTCTCTACGACAAATATAACCAGAGATATTAATTTTTGAAGTTGAACGGAACGCAGCGCGTAAGAGAAACAAGACTGAGCGAGACGGGTAAAAGGAAATTTCGGCTTCGCCGCTGCTAGCTCGCCTACCGTAACGTGATACGTGAGACAAGGACAGAGCGATTGTTGTCGGTCCTTGTCTGACTCATTCACTTTATCGATTTTCAGTAGTTTGGACACCAACCATAGCACGGACACGCACCCATGTACCGTTACCGACCGTGACGAGAGTAGTTTAGTCGCACTTCTTCAGGCGGCGCGTCGAAAAATGCGACCACCGCAAGAACAAAGGGATGGCCGCTCTCAGGTTTCTCTCTGACGAAAGAACATGTAGAATCCTACAAATCGAGGTTAGAAGTCTAATATAAGAGTACGGTATGAAGTACGATTTTTGCGTATGTGTGCGTGCAATATAGGTGCTACCCTTGTCTATATCATTTTCTGAACAAGGACAGTTGTAGATCGGTAACATAGAAAATGATAGAGAATGGTAATTCCTTGGCGGTGTATCTATTCTAAAAAGCTGGAGCTGTGCGAAAATTTGTAGGGTTGTCGGTCATTTTGTCGGTAAAACAGCGACATCGTCGGAGTTCGGCCTTCGCTTTAGGATCCCCTTAAGACCTTTAAGGGGATCCTGCACCCGTCTGTATTACCGATAGAACGCGAGTCTTCGCGAGTCTCTTTTGAAGTAACATATCTTTTTATTGGCTTTACAGAATGAAAAATCCTTTTCAGAAGTTAAAGTATTTGCACTAATAATGTCCACGCTGGTCGATTTTATGCCGAGAACAAAAATAATTTCAGAAATACAGATTTTCGTTACCTACTTTCACGCCAAGTCATGACAACATTTGCTTCATATAAACATATTCTACAATTTGTTGTTACAAAATGAGACCAGCCTGGACAACGGATAACATGAAGAAATAACATACCGTAGTTAGAATTAGGCTCAGACATGTAACAAAAAGGATATGCTGCTTAAAAGATTATATAACCTATAACCTTGTCTATCCTTGATCTGAAGAGGATAGATATATCGTATAGATACTCGTTAGACAAGGACAGATCTATATCGGTCGGTAACTTAGACGATTGAAATTATCGACATCGTTGGAGTTCGCCTGTCACTGCAGGATCCCCTTAAGGGGATCCTAAACCCGTCTGTATACCGACATTTTCGTACTTCTGATCTTTCGTCGCATTAACTTGACAGACTGGAAAATGCTTCTCCACGATTTCATTACATATATCAATGATCCCCGGGAACTCTAATTTTATACGAAAAACCATAAATAGTTATTTCTTAATAATAATTACAGATTTCCTTACCAAACTTTTATCTCAATATGGCGTCTCAAGTCGTAGACGAGCTGTCAACTCATCATAACATGTACTTCATATAACAGATGCACAGTTTGTACGAACACGAAAATAAGTTTCCGGAGGTTGTAGTACACGAAAGAACATGTAGAATCCTACAAATCGAGGTTAGAAGTCTAATATAAGAGTACGGTATGAAGTACGATTTTGCGTATGTGTGCGTGCAATATAGGTGCTACTCTTGTCTATATCATTTCCTGAACAAGGACAGTTGTAGATCGGTAACATAGAAAATGATAGAGAATGGTAATTCCTTGGCGGTGTATCTATTCTAAAAAGCTGGAGCTGTGCGAAAATTTGTAGGGTTGTCTACGGAAGCGCCTATACGCCATAACGTTGGCACCTCGTGTTATAGGAACATGCGCATTAGTTTTTGTCCTAAGGAACGGCACTGTGTATTCCAGGAGGAACGGAACCCTGGGTGCCGTTCCTTTTCGAGATTAAGGTAAATATTGTTAAATTACATTTTGAGTAGATCTTTACATTTTTGGATGGATAAATTTGTTAATTTAATGAAGATCTTGAAATATAAAAATTGTAGGGTAATTAATTGAATTAAATACAAAGTTTTTTAAAGTTAAGGTTAACTTTTTAGGTTAAAACGAAATTGTACACAATATATCCCAGGTAGAATAGAAAGTCATAAAATGTCAAAGTGACCTCAAATGATGTCCAAAGAATGATTAAATTATGATAAAAGGTGAATTTTGTAGTCATATTCTCATCATTTTGACATCACTTTGACATTATCATGACTTTCTGTTCTACTTAGGATAATCCTTTCTTTTTTGTATTCTAATGTATTAGAAATAGTTGTACATAAAATTATTCTGACTTATTGCTATTTTAAAATAATGAAATGTATACTGAAAATTACTGTAATTTAAATATCAACTTAATCATAACGTGCTTATTATTATTTCTATAGATGGATTCTGTACAATCAAGGAAAATTAAAATTAGATACGGCGAGAAATGTATGAATATATATGTGACAAATAATACTTTGAAGAAAAGTGTCTTAAAAGATTATTTTCCTGACGGTGGGACTTTGACATATCAAATTGATGGGGAGACATATCTATTAGACACGGATGCTCAATCCATCTACGTAAATGCAAATGTGGACATTTATGATTTCAACGTTCCAAAAGGTTTGTATAACATTATCTTACATCATATACTTTATACTATACTCATATAATTATTGTAAAGAAATGTTATTTTGAATAATATATAGCTATATAACTTGGCTACAGTTTTCAAAAAATAATCAACATTTTTCTAGATGTACCTGTTTCACAGCTCATTGGAAAAAAACGTAAACGTTTTCACGATATTCTTGAAACGTTATATTCAGAAAAAAAATCAGATTGTGTTAAAAAGAAGGTAAATTTTATGTGTTCTATTTTTTAATATTTACAAATAATAACAATAACAATAATGATAATAAATGTAATAATTTCAGTTATCCCAACAAAAGATAGAATACACATGATAAAATTTAAATACCTTCTCTTTATCACAATCTGATTTTTTTTCTGAATATAACGTTTCAAGAATATCGTGAAAACGTTTACGTTTTTTTCCAATGAGCTGTGAAACAGGTACATCTAGAAAAATGTTGATTATTTTTTGAAAACTGTAGCCAAGTTATATAGCTATATATTATTCAAAATAACATTTCTTTACAATAATTATATGAGTATAGTATAAAGTATATGATGTAAGATAATGTTATACAAACCTTTTGGAACGTTGAAATCATAAATGTCCACATTTGCATTTACGTAGATGGATTGAGCATCCGTGTCTAATAGATATGTCTCCCCATCAATTTGATATGTCAAAGTCCCACCGTCAGGAAAATAATCTTTTAAGACACTTTTCTTCAAAGTATTATTTGTCACATATATATTCATACATTTCTCGCCGTATCTAATTTTAATTTTCCTTGATTGTACAGAATCCATCTATAGAAATAATAATAAGCACGTTATGATTAAGTTGATATTTAAATTACAGTAATTTTCAGTATACATTTCATTATTTTAAAATAGCAATAAGTCAGAATAATTTTATGTACAACTATTTCTAATACATTAGAATACAAAAAAGAAAGGATTATCCTAAGTAGAACAGAAAGTCATGATAATGTCAGTGACGTCAAAATGATGAGAATATGACTACAAAATTCACCTTTTATCATAATTTAATCATTCTTTGGACATCATTTGAGGTCACTTTGACATTTTATGACTTTCTATTCTACCTGGGATATATTGTGTACAATTTCGTTTTAACCTAAAAAGTTAACCTTAACTTTAAAAAACTTTGTATTTAATTCAATTAATTACCCTACAATTTTTATATTTCAAGATCTTCGTTAAATTAACAAATTTATCCATCCAAAAATGTAAAGATCTACTCAAAATGTAATTTAACAATATTTACCTTAATCTCGAAAAGGAACGGCACCCAGGGTTCCGTTCCTCCTGGAATACACAGTGCCGTTCCTTAGGACAAAAACTAATGCGCATGTTCCTATAACACGAGGTGACAACGTTATGGCGTATAGGCGCTTCCGTAGTTGTCGGTAATTTTGTCGATAAAAACAGCGACATCGTCGGAGTTCGGCCTTCGCTTCAGGATCCCCTTAAATATTGCAAATCTTTTAGATTTTAGAAGCAATCTTTTAGAAAAATTGGAAACTTATTATTGTATACAATAAAGTAAAAATATTATTTTTGCACTTACCTCAGCTGCGATCGCTTTATTTTCATCCTTTCCGTACCGGCCGTTTAGTTCCGTGCTAGATCGTGGCGTTGTCACGTTGAAGTTTGCCTGTCACTGCAGGATCGAGCAACAGAGTAAAATATAAACACAAAGGTATGTTAGAAAATTTTATTTTTCAATTGTATAATACAAGCATACTTATATTTTACAAAGCTCACAGCTGGTAAACAAAATCGGCGAGAAGTTGGCGTGATCGCAAAATCGCGGTAGATACGCCCCGATACGCTATATCACAGAAATTATAAAAAAGGAAAGCGGAACGATAAAATTTTCGCAATTGTTCGGCAAATTTTACACATCGTTAATCAATTTGTTACGCGATAGCGCGGACGCGAGATCGATCTCTCTTATCGAGTGGTGTCGTTTTCTTTCTCCTTTATTTACGCGAATTCAATTTACTATCAACGCGAGCAAAATCACAAGATTAACATCCTTTGAGATTGACGAAACAATCTCTCGTGCGAATTATTATCGCAAAACGCACGACTGGACGCGATTGCGTTCATTTATCACTATACAGGAACGCTAATAGCAAAATGCAAACTTAAGGAATTGTCGGAATATTTTATCAGAATACGCGATCATACAATGCATCGCGAGTATTCGTGCAGCAACAGACAGATCCGGCGATTTTCATGCATTCCCGTTGAGGCGCATTGTCCTTGAGGTAAACAGATCACGTCCTAAAAACACCGGCCTTTCCCGCCTTAATTATAAATGTTTTTACAGTACTCTCGTCCAGCTTGGCGAAATTTTCTGTCTGCGTCACAGCCGTCATATGATTCAAGGCGAATTTGAAGCAGAATTCTTCCAGTTCCTAAAAAATTGCCATCAGCATCTAATAATACATGTAGATAAAAAGATATCGCAGTTAATGAAATATTAATAAGCGTTAATAGTGTTTGACTACCTCCGCGTTGTACTCGATTGCGATGCTATATAAGTAGGCAACGTTTGCGACAGTAATTCCTTGCTTTATCATCCGAATACAGTGCTTCTTGAGATTGCTCTCGCAGTACGCGTTAGCCAGATCCAAAAGTTCTGTAACGAGAGATGTTGCCTCAATCATGAGGGCACGCAGACTGATAATGTAACTCATGGCGTACTAGACTCACCTAACGCCTTCTCCACAGGTAGATCGATCACGTCAGTGTACAGATATTTTAGGAAAGCTTTGTAGACAACATAGGAGAATTGGTCATGCTCGATGATGCTGTCAGAAGAGAAGGACGTTGACGAAATGAGCAAAACTTGAACAAACTTTAGCATAAATAATACTGATACTTTGTTAAATAATTACCTTTGGTTGTTTTCTGCCCAATTGTGCTGAAACATAGTTCTGAAGTACGGACAGCGAATCTTCAAGATGGCCTTGTGCACGTGGATACATTGACCCTCCACTTGTATCGTGAGATCGCTCGTCGACTGTTGGAAAGAAGAGAAAAAGTCGTTAGAGACAGATACGCATAATACTACATAAAATATTTCTTGCATACATTAGTTAAAATCGAGAACAAAATGTATTATACGGTTTTACTAATCAAAGTGTTCACACTGCTCACCATCGGCCTCAGTATATGTATATATTTCTTCTATCTAGAGAGAAAGGTTCCTTAAAATCTTTTTTAAAAAGACTCAAGCTAGTAACTTTACTTGAAATATAACTCAATAAAAAATGATAAATCGTTACCATTATAATAAGTGGAACTATTATTATATGTATATGTGTAATATATATATTATATTAAATATATAATATATACAGGGTGTCAGAAAATTTAGTGACCAACTGAAAAGTACAGATAGATTGAGTCAAACTAAAGAGAAAAGTCATGTACCATTTTGCCAAATTCGCAATGGTTGATGAGTTATTAATTGATACGTCTCATCGAATGAGCGCATGAGAAGCGGTAGGCGAAGCGGCGAAGAGCGTGCGGCGCGCGGCCCGGGGCGCGCAATGCGTGACATGACAGCGCGCCAAAAAATTATTATATCTTTTCGGTGGCAGGAAAATGATATGTTATCATTTCCACACCACTTTGCGGTAGATAGCTTGGTGCGTTTGTTTATAGTGGTTTCCCCGGTAGTTAAAGTCGAAAGCCTTTCCCTTCTTTTACTGACTCGGTGTTTCCGAAAAACATGGATTTTATGACGCTACTTTGAGCATTTTCATTTATTAGAAATAGAATAGAAATTTAGAGGATGACCCTTTTCAACACAACCGAGTTTTACCCTATGATTTCCGGAGTTCGACTCCGAACAGTATGGGGTCAAACTAGAGAATATAGATCTCTAGGTCGAACATAGGCCGCACGCTCTTCGCCGCTTCGCCTACCGCTTCTCATGCGCTCATTCGCTAAGACGTATCAATTAATAACTCATCAACCATCGCAAATTTGGCAAAATGGTACATGACTTTTCTCTTTAGTTTGACTCAATCTATCTATACCTTTCAGTTAGTCACTAAATTTTCTGACACACTGTATATACATATATATATATATATATATATATATATATATATATATATATATATACACACACACAGTGTGTCAGAAAATTTAGTATATATATACATATATGTTACATATGTATGTGTTGAGAATATGTATAATTAGAGATATTTTGGTATTAGATCTACTTGCTTCAGCTACATTTTTTTCCGCCTCAATATTACACATTCAGTTCATTGTATATTTTGAAAATGCGAGAAAGTGCACGCGTAGCGAACAGATACGGGATAATAGAACAAGACATACGGAATCGTCGAATGCAGTTCCCAGGCACTCCAATATGCTCGATTCTTCGTTCGGGTGCAGGATTAGCGGTTTGTGCATGACGCTCGGCGATCCGTAGCACGCAAGCGCGTCGTGCACGTTCGAGAACGGAGTGACGGTCGGGGTTGTGATGCTCTGACCGCGGCAGTGACCCCACATGTAGACACGTCCTCCCTCGCCGACGGCGACGCTTATGTGATTGTAGTGCAGAGCAGCGATGTCGGACACCCTTCCTATTTCGTGTGTGATCTGATGATGACCGACCAACTATTGATCATGAAATCCTTCGCTTTTTCTTTTTTTTTTTTTCGTTTTCTTTATGATGATGATAAACATGAGTTTACCATAACTGGATTACAGGCGTTCGTCTTGTTGCCGATCCCCAGCTGGCCGTAACTGTTCCCGCCCCAGACGTAGAGCTTTCCTTCGTCCGTGAGCGCCAACGTATGCGCGTATCCGCAAGCCACCTTGACTGAAACAAAATCGATTGCTCAGTAATCCCGTTTCGCTTTGTCGTTCTCTTCTTTATTATTGGTCTATTGAGGTGAAAACTACCAATCACAGTGCCTATTAACGAGGCAACCCGGCACGGCGTCATTTGGTTCACATAATTGCCTATTCCCAGCTGGCCGACGCCATTGTAGCCCCAACCGTACACCTCGCCGTTCTCGATGAGCGCCATGGTGGAGGTCTGACCGCAGGAAATGTAGACAACTTTCTTTCCAGCCAAATTGGAGTTCACCTGTCTAGGTGCGCCCTGATTTGTGCTGATACTGCTGCCTACTTGCCCGCAATTATTTTGTCCCCAGGCGTACACCTAAATTGAAACCCGGCTATATAGTTCGTAACAACAGAGAATTATTGTATCTCGAATCTCGACCGTTGCTTACGTCGCCGTCTTCGGTCAGAGCGACGGAATGGTGACTCCCGCACGCTATGTCCACGATGCGCTTCATGCCCAGACCACTTCCTATAGTGGGCATGTTCACTAGAGTAGGCGTGAGACCCTGATTACACGTCCCGTTCCCCAGCTCACAATAACCGTTGTGACCCCAGGAATACACCTGTAAAAAACATTGCTGTCATTAATAATAATTCTGACGTCTCACAAGTGTGTCACATAACTTGGTGATTTTATAAAAACGCTGGTGCAATTAATTGCTGAATGCACCGATAAAGAATGACGAAATAAAAAAATCTAAATGTCTTCTCTTATAGAACTCTTATAGAAACTACATAAACTACAGATAAATATAGAGCTGTACAAAATATACAATCAATTGGTATCTTTAAACACTTTCCAAGATTATCAAACTGTGTGAATATATTTAACTCCTTTGCATTTAACAAGAATTATGCATATTCCATATAGAACATGTCAGAATTATGTGCTCTATTCCAGAGAAACGTTATAAATGATACCAATTAGAGATTCGCTTTTACTCCAATGTACAAGAAACCTCCTAGCATACCTCTCCCTCTTTTGTGAGCACCAGAACGTGAGGTCCACTGCCATAAGCGAACGTCTTTATATCTTTATCGCACAGGGCCTCCACCTTCTTTGGATACAACGTGCTGTGCGCGTCTCCTGTCCCCAGACAACCGGCAATGTTGTTACCCAGGGCGTACACCATCTTCTCCCTTGTCACGATTAGGGCCTCATTACCCAAGTTACCTGGTTCAAAACGTAAAAGTAAACAGGACTGTCAAAGTTTTGTACAAGGAAAAAGAAGAGCGAATTGCCGAATTACCATATACCACAACCATGTGAATCTGCGAGACGAATTCCGGCTCCAGTAGACTAAAGATTGGCCAGCTTCGTAGATCCGAAGTGCACATGTTGCTTCACGGAATCGTTTCTTCGCGAATGCCTCGTCTCGTTCCTCTCGGTGTCTCTTTACAACCGATTTCAAGCGGATTACAATCTCTCATGTCAATAAACGTCGCGGTTATGTTGACATCGCCGCTAGCCAACCTAAAGCCTTGTGTCCACGATCCGAGAACTCGGTCCGAGTTTCGGTTTAAGCCAATCAACATGCAGCTCTTACAGAAAGGTAGCAGTTTCATTGGCTTAAACCGAAACTCGGACCGAGTTCTCGGATCGTGGACACAAGGCTTTAAAGTGATGGCTCACA
>JASTWR010002659.1:0-12825 GCA_030770355.1 Harpagoxenus sublaevis
TACGGGGTTAATGTATAGGACCAAAAGTGTGCAGCGCATCGAAATCAATAAGAATTCGTAGATGCCGTAGCGATATCAAGTCAGAGAAAACGTAGAGACTCTAAAATCCATGTCTTCGTTGATATCTCTTAAAGTATAAGGAATAAGGGGTTAATGTATAGGACCAAAAGTGTGCAGCGCGCCGAAAACAATAAGACTTCATAGATGCCGTAGCGATATCAAGTCAGAGAAGACGTAGAGACTAAAAAATCCATGTCTTCGTGATATCTAAGGTATAAAGTTTACGAAGTTAATGTATAGGACCAAAAGTGTGCAGCGCGCCGAGAACTATAAGGCTTTATACATGCAGCAGCAATATCTTGTTAGAGAAGACGTAGAAACACAAAAATCAATTATTTCGTTCTTATCTCTTATACTATAAGAGATACGGGGCTAAGGTATAGGAAACTATAAGGCTTCACCGGTCCCGTAGCTCTATTCCGTCAGAGAAGACGTAGAAACACAAAAATCCATTATTTTGTTGATATCTCTGAAACTATAAGAGATACGGGACTAATGTATAGGACCAAAAGTGTGCAGCGCACCGAGAACTATAAGGCTTCACCGGTCCCGTAGCTCTATTCCGTCAGAGGAGACATTGAAACACAAAAATCTATTATTTCGTTGATATCTTTTAAACTATAAAGGATACGGGGCTAATGTATAGGACCAAAAGTGTGCAGCGCGTCGAAAACAATAAGACTTCATAGATGCCGTAGCGATATCCCGTCAGAGAAGGACAGACAAGACGTAGAGACACAAAAATCCATTATTTCGTTGATATCTCTTAAACTATAAGGGATACGGGGTTAATGTATAGGACCAATAGTGTGCAGCGCGTCGAAAACAATAAGAATTTATAGATGCCGTAGCGATATCCCGTCAGAGAAGACGTAGAGACACAAAAATCCATGTCTTCGTTGATATCTCTTAAAGTATAAGGAATATGGGGTTAATGTATAGGACCAAAAGTGTGCAGCGCGACGAAAACAATAAGACTTCATAGATGCCGTAGCGATATCCCGACAGAGAAGGACAGAGAAGACGTAGAGACACAAAAATCCATGTCTTCGTTGATATCACTTAAAGTATAAGAAATACGGGACTAATGTATAGGTCCAAAAGTGTGCAGCGCACCGAGAACTATAAGGCTTCACCGGTCCCGTAGCTCTATTCCGTCAGAGAAGACATGGAAACACAAAAATCTATTATTATGTTGATATCTTTTTAACTATAAGAGATACGGGGCTAATGTATAGGACCAATAGTGTGCAGCGCGTCGAAAACAATAAAACTTCATAGATGCCGTAGCGATATCCCGTCAGAGAAAACGTAGAGACACAAAAATCCATGTCTTCGTTGATATCTCTTAAAGTATAAGGAATATGGGGTTAATGTATAGGACCAAAAGTGTGCAGCGCGACGAAAACAATAAGGCTTCATAGATGCCGTAGCGATATCCCGACAGAGAAGGACAGAGAAGACGTAGAGTCACAAAAATCCATGTCTTCGTTGATATCTCTTAAAGTATAAGGGATACGGAGTTAATGTATAGGACCAAAAGTGTGCAGCACGTCGAAAACAATAAGACTTCATAGATGCCGTAGCGATATCCCGTCAGAGAAGACGTAGAGACACAAAAATTCATGTCTTCGTTGATATCACTTAAAGTATAAGAAATACGGGACTAATGTATAGAACCAAAAGTGTGCAGCGCACCGAGAACTATAAGGCTTCACCGGTCCCGTAGCTCTATTCCGTCAGAGAAGACGTAGAACACAAAAATTTATTATTTTGTTGATATCTTTTAAACTATAAGAGATACGGGGCTAATGTATAGGACCAATAGTGTGCAGCGCGTCGAAAACAATAAGAATTTAAAGATGCCGTAGCGATATCCCGTCAGAGAAGACGTAGAGACACAAAAATCCATGTCTTCGTTGATATCTTTTAAAGTATAAAGAATACGGAACTAATGTATAGGAACAAATGTGTGCAGCGCGTCGAAAACTATAAGGTTTCACCGGTCCCGTAGCTTTATTCCGTCAGAGAAGACGTAGAAACACAAAAATCAATTCTTTCGTTGATATCTCTTAAACTATAAGAGATACGGGGCTAATGTATAGGAAACTATAAGGCTTCACCGGTCCCGTACCTCTATTCCGTCAGAGAAGACGTAGAAACACAAAAATCCTTTATTTCGTTGATGTCTCTTAAACTATAAAGGATACGGGGCTAATGTATCGGACCAAAAGAGTGCAGCGCGCCGAAAACAGTAAGACTTCATACATGCAGTAGCAATATCTTGTTAGAGAAAACGTAGAAACACAAAAATCAATTATTTCGTTCTTATCTCTTATACTATAAGAGATACGGGGCTAAGGTATAGGAAACTATAAGGCTTCACCGGTCCCATAGCTCTATTCCGTCAGAGAAGACGTAGAAACACAAAAATCCATTATTTTGTTGATATCTCTGAAACTATAAGAGATACGGGACTAATGTATAGGACCAAAAGTGTGCAGCGCACCGAGAACTATAAGGCTTCACCGGTCCCGTAGCTCTATTCCGTCAGAGGAGACATTGAAACACAAAAATCTATTATTTCGTTAAATTCTTTTAAACTATAAGAGATACGGGGCTAATGTATAGGACCAATAGTGTGCAGCGCGTCGAAAACAATAAGAAATATAAATGCCGTAGCGATATTCCGTCAGAGAAGACGTAGAAACACAAAAATTTATTAATTTGTTGATATCTCTGAAACTATAAGAGATACGGGACTAATGTATAGGACCAAAAGTGTGCAGCGCACCGAGAACTATAAGGCTTTACCGGTCCCGTAGCTCTATTCCGTCAGAGGAGACATAGAAACACAAAAATCTATTATTTCGTTGATATCTCTTAAACTATAAGGGATACGGGGTTAATGTATAGGACCAAAAGTGTGCAGCGCGTCGAAAACAATAAGACTTTATAGATGCCGTAGCGATATCCCGTTAGAGAAGACACAGAAACACAAAAATCTATTATTTCGTTCATATCTCTTAAACTATAAAGGATACGGGGCTAATGTATAGGAAACTATAAGGCTTCACCGGTCCCGTAGCTCTATTCCGTCAAAGAAAACGTAGAAACGCACAAATCCATTATTTCGTTGATATCTCTTAAACTATAAGAGATACGGGGCTAATATATAGGACCAAAAGTGTGCAGCGCGCCGAGAACTGTAAGGCTTCACCGGTCCCGTAGCTCTATTCCGTCAGAGAAGACGTAGAAACACAAAAATCCATTGTTTCGTTGATATCTCTTTAACTATAAGGGATACGAGGTTAATGTATAGGAAACAAAGTGTGCAGCGCGTCGAAAACAATAAAACTTCATAGATGCCGTAGCGATATCCCGACAGAGAAAGACAGAGAAGACGTAGAGACACAAAAATCCATGTCTTCGTTGATATCTCTTAAAGTATAAGGGATACGGAGTTAATGTATAAGACCAAAAGTGTGCAACGCGTCGAAAACAATAAGACTTCATAGATGCCGTAGCGATATCCCGTCAGAGAAGACGTAGAGACACAAAAACCAATGTTTTAGTTAATATCTCTTAAAGTATAAGGGATACAAGGTTAATGTATAGGACCAAATGTGTGCAGCGCGTCGAAAACAATAAGACATCATATATGCTGTAGCGATATCCCGTCAGAGAAGACGTACAGACACAAAAACCAATGTTTTCGTTAATATCTCTTAAAGTATAAGGGATACAGGGTTAATGTATAGGACCAAAAGTGCGCAGCGCGTCGAAAACAATAAGACTTCATAGATGCAGTAGCGATATCCCGTTAGAGAAGACACAGAAACACAAAAATCTATTATTTCGTTCATATCTCTTAAACTATAAAGGATACGGGGCTAATGTATAGGAAACTATAAGGCTTCACCGGTCCCGTAGCTCTATTCCGTCAAAGAAAACGTAGAAACGCACAAATCCATTATTTCGTTGATATCTCTTAAACTATAAGAGATACGGGGCTAATATATAGGACCAAAAGTGTGCAGCGCGCCGAGAACTGTAAGGCTTCACCGGTCCCGTAGCTCTATTCCGTCAGAGAAGACGTAGAAACACAAAAATCCATTGTTTCGTTGATATCTCTTTAACTATAAGGGATACGAGGTTAATGTATAGGAAACAAAGTGTGCAGCGCGTCGAAAACAATAAAACTTCATAGATGCCGTAGCGATATCCCGACAGAGAAGGACAGAGAAGACGTAGAGACACAAAAATCCATGTCTTTGTTGATATCTCTTAAAGTATAAGGGATACGGGGCTAATGTATAGGACCAAAAGTGTGCAGCGCGTGGAAAACAATAAGGCTTTACCTGTCCCGTAGTTCTATTCCGTCAGAGAAAACGTAGAAACACAAAAATCCATTATTTTGTTGATATCTCATAAACTATAAAGGATACGGGGTTAATGTATAGGACCAAAAGTGTGCAGCGCATCGAAATCAATAAGAATTCGTAGATGCCGTAGCGATATCAAGTCAAAGAAGACGTAGAGACTAAAAAATCCATGTCTTCGTTGATATCTCTTAAAGTATAAGGAATAAGGGGTTAATGTATAGGACCAAAAGTGTGCAGCGCGTCGAAAACAATAAGACTTCATAGATGCCGTAGCGATATCCCGTCAGAGAAGACGTAGAGACACAAAAACCAATGTTTTCGTTAATATCTCTTAAAGTATAAGGGATACAAGGTTAATGTATAGGACCAAATGTGTGCAGCGCGTCGAAAACAATAAGACATCATATATGCAGTAGCGATATCCCGTCAGAGAAGACGTACAGACACAAAAACCAATGTTTTCGTTAATATCTCTTAAAGTATAAGGGATACAGGGTTAATGTATAGGACCAAAAGTGCGCAGCGCGTCGAAAACAATAAGACTTCATAGATGCAGTAGCGATATCCCGTTAGAGAAGACACAGAAACACAAAATCTATTATTTCGTTCATATCTCTTAAACTATAAAGGATACGGGGCTAATGTATAGGAAACTATAAGGCTTCACCGGTCCCGTAGCTCTATTCCGTCAAAGAAAACGTAGAAACGCACAAATCCATTATTTCGTTGATATCTCTTAAACTATAAGAGATACGGGGCTAATATATAGGACCAAAAGTGTGCAGCGCGCCGAGAACTGTAAGGCTTCACCGGTCCCGTAGCTCTATTCCGTCAGAGAAGACGTAGAAACACAAAAATCCATTGTTTCGTTGATATCTCTTTAACTATAAGGGATACGAGGTTAATGTATAGGAAACAAAGTGTGCAGCGCGTCGAAAACAATAAAACTTCATAGATGCCGTAGCGATATCCCGACAGAGAAGGACAGAGAAGACGTAGAGACACAAAAATCCATGTCTTTGTTGATATCTCTTAAAGTATAAGGGATACGGGGCTAATGTATAGGACCAAAAGTGTGCAGCGCGTGGAAAACAATAAGGCTTTACCTGTCCCGTAGTTCTATTCCGTCAGAGAAAACGTAGAAACACAAAAATCCATTATTTTGTTGATATCTCATAAACTATAAAGGATACGGGGTTAATGTATAGGACCAAAAGTGTGCAGCGCATCGAAATCAATAAGAATTCGTAGATGCCGTAGCGATATCAAGTCAAAGAAGACGTAGAGACTAAAAAATCCATGTCTTCGTTGATATCTCTTAAAGTATAAGGAATAAGGGGTTAATGTATAGGACCAAAAGTGTGCAGCGCGTCGAAAACAATAAGACTTCATAGATGCCGTAGCGATATCCCGTCAGAGAAGACGTAGAGACACAAAAACCAATGTTTTCGTTAATATCTCTTAAAGTATAAGGGATACAAGGTTAATGTATAGGACCAAATGTGTGCAGCGCGTCGAAAACAATAAGACATCATATATGCAGTAGCGATATCCCGTCAGAGAAGACGTACAGACACAAAAACCAATGTTTTCGTTAATATCTCTTAAAGTATAAGGGATACAGGGTTAATGTATAGGACCAAAAGTGCGCAGCGCGTCGAAAACAATAAGACTTCATAGATGCAGTAGCGATATCCCGTTAGAGAAGACACAGAAACACAAAAATCTATTATTTCGTTCATATCTCTTAAACTATAAAGGATACGGGGCTAATGTATAGGAAACTATAAGGCTTCACCGGTCCCGTAGCTCTATTCCGTCAAAGAAAACGTAGAAACGCACAAATCCATTATTTCGTTGATATCTCTTAAACTATAAGAGATACGGGGCTAATATATAGGACCAAAAGTGTGCAGCGCGCCGAGAACTGTAAGGCTTCACCGGTCCCGTAGCTCTATTCCGTCAGAGAAGACGTAGAAACACAAAAATCCATTGTTTCGTTGATATCTCTTTAACTATAAGGGATACGAGGTTAATGTATAGGAAACAAAGTGTGCAGCGCGTCGAAAACAATAAAACTTCATAGATGCCGTAGCGATATCCCGACAGAGAAGGACAGAGAAGACGTAGAGACACAAAAATCCATGTCTTTGTTGATATCTCTTAAAGTATAAGGGATACGGGGCTAATGTATAGGACCAAAAGTGTGCAGCGCGTGGAAAACAATAAGGCTTTACCTGTCCCGTAGTTCTATTCCGTCAGAGAAAACGTAGAAACACAAAAATCCATTATTTTGTTGATATCTCATAAACTATAAAGGATACGGGGTTAATGTATAGGACCAAAAGTGTGCAGCGCATCGAAATCAATAAGAATTCGTAGATGCCGTAGCGATATCAAGTCAAAGAAGACGTAGAGACTAAAAAATCCATGTCTTCGTTGATATCTCTTAAAGTATAAGGAATAAGGGGTTAATGTATAGGACCAAAAGTGTGCAGCGCGTCGAAAACAATAAGACTTCATAGATGCCGTAGCGATATCCCGTCAGAGAAGACGTAGAGACACAAAAACCAATGTTTTCGTTAATATCTCTTAAAGTATAAGGGATACAGGGTTAATGTATAGGACCAAAAGTGCGCAGCGCGTCGAAAACAATAAGACTTCATAGATGCAGTAGCGATATCCCGTTAGAGAAGACACAGAAACACAAAAATCTATTATTTCGTTCATATCTCTTAAACTATAAAGGATACGGGGCTAATGTATAGGAAACTATAAGGCTTCACCGGTCCCGTAGCTCTATTCCGTCAAAGAAAACGTAGAAACGCACAAATCCATTATTTCGTTGATATCTCTTAAACTATAAGAGATACGGGGCTAATATATAGGACCAAAAGTGTGCAGCGCGCCGAGAACTGTAAGGCTTCACCGGTCCCGTAGCTCTATTCCGTCAGAGAAGACGTAGAAACACAAAAATCCATTGTTTCGTTGATATCTCTTTAACTATAAGGGATACGAGGTTAATGTATAGGAAACAAAGTGTGCAGCGCGTCGAAAACAATAAAACTTCATAGATGCCGTAGCGATATCCCGACAGAGAAGGACAGAGAAGACGTAGAGACACAAAAATCCATGTCTTTGTTGATATCTCTTAAAGTATAAGGGATACGGGGCTAATGTATAGGACCAAAAGTGTGCAGCGCGTGGAAAACAATAAGGCTTTACCTGTCCCGTAGTTCTATTCCGTCAGAGAAAACGTAGAAACACAAAAATCCATTATTTTGTTGATATCTCATAAACTATAAAGGATACGGGGTTAATGTATAGGACCAAAAGTGTGCAGCGCATCGAAATCAATAAGAATTCGTAGATGCCGTAGCGATATCAAGTCAAAGAAGACGTAGAGACTAAAAAATCCATGTCTTCGTTGATATCTCTTAAAGTATAAGGAATAAGGGGTTAATGTATAGGACCAAAAGTGTGCAGCGCGTCGAAAACAATAAGACTTCATAGATGCCGTAGCGATATCCCGTCAGAGAAGACGTAGAGACACAAAAACCAATGTTTTCGTTAATATCTCTTAAAGTATAAGGGATACAAGGTTAATGTATAGGACCAAATGTGTGCAGCGCGTCGAAAACAATAAGACATCATATATGCAGTAGCGATATCCCGTCAGAGAAGACGTACAGACACAAAAACCAATGTTTTCGTTAATATCTCTTAAAGTATAAGGGATACAGGGTTAATGTATAGGACCAAAAGTGCGCAGCGCGTCGAAAACAATAAGACTTCATAGATGCAGTAGCGATATCCCGTTAGAGAAGACACAGAAACACAAAAATCTATTATTTCGTTCATATCTCTTAAACTATAAAGGATACGGGGCTAATGTATAGGAAACTATAAGGCTTCACCGGTCCCGTAGCTCTATTCCGTCAAAGAAAACGTAGAAACGCACAAATCCATTATTTCGTTGATATCTCTTAAACTATAAGAGATACGGGGCTAATATATAGGACCAAAAGTGTGCAGCGCGCCGAGAACTGTAAGGCTTCACCGGTCCCGTAGCTCTATTCCGTCAGAGAAGACGTAGAAACACAAAAATCCATTGTTTCGTTGATATCTCTTTAACTATAAGGGATACGAGGTTAATGTATAGGACCAATAGTGTGCAGCGCGTCAAAAACAATAAGAATTTATAAATGCCGTAGCGATATCCCGTCAGAGAAGACGTAGAGACACAAAAATCTATTATTTCGTTGATATCTCTTAAACTATAAGGGATACGGGGTTAATGTATAGGACCAAAAGTGTGCAGCGCGTCGAAAACAATAAGACTTCATAGATGCCGTAGCGATATCCCGTCAGAGAAGACGTAAAAACACAAAAATCCATGTCTTCGTTGATATCTAAGGTGCAAGGTTTACGAAGTTAATGTATAGGACCAAAAGTGTGCAGCGCCCCGAGAACTATAAGGCTTCACCGGTCCCGTACCTCTATTCCGTCAGAGAAGACGTAGAAACACAAAAATTAATTATTTCGTTTATATCTCTTAAACTATAAGAGATACGGGGCTAATGTATAGGACCAAAAGTGTGCAGCGCGTGGAAAACAATAAGGCTTTACCTGTCCCGTAGTTCTATTCCGTCAGAGAAAACGTAGAAACACAAAAATCCATTATTTCGTTGATATCTCATAAACTATAAAGGATACGGGGTTAATGTATAGGACCAAAAGTGTGCAGCGCATCGAAATCAATAAGAATTCGTAGATGCCGTAGCGATATCAAGTCAAAGAAGACGTAGAGACTAAAAAATCCATGTCTTCGTTGATATCTCTTAAAGTATAAGGAATAAGGGGTTAATGTATAGGACCAAAAGTGTGCAGCGCGCCGAAAACAATAAGACTTCATAGATGCCGTAGCGATATCCCGTCAGAGAAGACGTAGAGACACAAAAACCAATGTTTTCGTTAATATCTCTTAAGTATAAGGGATACAAGGGTTAATGTATAGGACCAAATGTGTGCAGCGCGTCGAAAACAATAAGACATCATATATGCAGTAGCGATATCCCGTCAGAGAAGACGTACAGACACAAAAACCAATGTTTTCGTTAATATCTCTTAAAGTATAAGGGATACAGGGTTAATGTATAGGACCAAAAGTGCGCAGCGCGTCGAAAACAATAAGACTTCATAGATGCAGTAGCGATATCCCGTTAGAGAAGACACAGAAACACAAAAATCTATTATTTCGTTCATATCTCTTAAACTATAAAGGATACGGGGCTAATGTATAGGAAACTATAAGGCTTCACCGGTCCCGTAGCTCTATTCCGTCAAAGAAAACGTAGAAACGCACAAATCCATTATTTCGTTGATATCTCTTAAACTATAAGAGATACGGGGCTAATATATAGGACCAAAAGTGTGCAGCGCGCCGAGAACTGTAAGGCTTCACCGGTCCCGTAGCTCTATTCCGTCAGAGAAGACGTAGAAACACAAAAATCCATTGTTTCGTTGATATCTCTTTAACTATAAGGGATACGAGGTTAATGTATAGGAAACAAAGTGTGCAGCGCGTCGAAAACAATAAAACTTCATAGATGCCGTAGCGATATCCCGACAGAGAAGGACAGAGAAGACGTAGAGACACAAAAATCCATGTCTTTGTTGATATCTCTTAAAGTATAAGGATACGGGGCTAATGTATAGGACCAAAAGTGTGCAGCGCGTGGAAAACAATAAGGCTTTACCTGTCCCGTAGTTCTATTCCGTCAGAGAAAACGTAGAAACACAAAAATCCATTATTTTGTTGATATCTCATAAACTATAAAGGATACGGGGTTAATGTATAGGACCAAAAGTGTGCAGCGCATCGAAATCAATAAGAATTCGTAGATGCCGTAGCGATATCAAGTCAAAGAAGACGTAGAGACTAAAAAATCCATGTCTTCGTTGATATCTCTTAAAGTATAAGGAATAAGGGGTTAATGTATAGGACCAAAAGTGTGCAGCGCGTCGAAAACAATAAGACTTCATAGATGCCGTAGCGATATCCCGTCAGAGAAGACGTAGAGACACAAAAACCAATGTTTTCGTTAATATCTCTTAAAGTATAAGGGATACAAGGTTAATGTATAGGACCAAATGTGTGCAGCGCGTCGAAAACAATAAGACATCATATATGCAGTAGCGATATCCCGTCAGAGAAGACGTACAGACACAAAAACCAATGTTTTCGTTAATATCTCTTAAAGTATAAGGGATACAGGGTTAATGTATAGGACCAAAAGTGCGCAGCGCGTCGAAAACAATAAGACTTCATAGATGCAGTAGCGATATCCCGTTAGAGAAGACACAGAAACACAAAAATCTATTATTTCGTTCATATCTCTTAAACTATAAAGGATACGGGGCTAATGTATAGGAAACTATAAGGCTTCACCGGTCCCGTAGCTCTATTCCGTCAAAGAAAACGTAGAAACGCACAAATCCATTATTTCGTTGATATCTCTTAAACTATAAGAGATACGGGGCTAATATATAGGACCAAAAGTGTGCAGCGCGCCGAGAACTGTAAGGCTTCACCGGTCCCGTAGCTCTATTCCGTCAGAGAAGACGTAGAAACACAAAAATCCATTGTTTCGTTGATATCTCTTTAACTATAAGGGATACGAGGTTAATGTATAGGAAACAAAGTGTGCAGCGCGTCGAAAACAATAAAACTTCATAGATGCCGTAGCGATATCCCGACAGAGAAGGACAGAGAAGACGTAGAGACACAAAAATCCATGTCTTTGTTGATATCTCTTAAAGTATAAGGGATACGGGGCTAATGTATAGGACCAAAAGTGTGCAGCGCGTGGAAACAATAAGGCTTTACCTGTCCCGTAGTTCTATTCCGTCAGAGAAAACGTAGAAAACACAAAAATCCATTATTTTGTTGATATCTCATAAACTATAAAGGATACGGGGTTAATGTATAGGACCAAAAGTGTGCAGCGCATCGAAATCAATAAGAATTCGTAGATGCCGTAGCGATATCAAGTCAAAGAAGACGTAGAGACTAAAAAATCCATGTCTTCGTTGATATCTCTTAAAGTATAAGGAATAAGGGGTTAATGTATAGGACCAAAAGTGTGCAGCGCGTCGAAAACAATAAGACTTCATAGATGCCGTAGCGATATCCCGTCAGAGAAGACGTAGAGACACAAAAACCAATGTTTTCGTTAATATCTCTTAAAGTATAAGGGATACAAGGTTAATGTATAGGACCAAATGTGTGCAGCGCGTCGAAAACAATAAGACATCATATATGCAGTAGCGATATCCCGTCAGAGAAGACGTACAGACACAAAAACCAATGTTTTCGTTAATATCTCTTAAAGTATAAGGGATACAGGGTTAATGTATAGGACCAAAAGTGCGCAGCGCGTCGAAAACAATAAGACTTCATAGATGCAGTAGCGATATCCCGTTAGAGAAGACACAGAAACACAAAAATCTATTATTTCGTTCATATCTCTTAAACTATAAAGGATACGGGGCTAATGTATAGGAAACTATAAGGCTTCACCGGTCCCGTAGCTCTATTCCGTCAAAGAAAACGTAGAAACGCACAAATCCATTATTTCGTTGATATCTCTTAAACTATAAGAGATACGGGGCTAATATATAGGACCAAAAGTGTGCAGCGCGCCGAGAACTGTAAGGCTTCACCGGTCCCGTAGCTCTATTCCGTCAGAGAAGACGTAGAAACACAAAAATCCATTGTTTCGTTGATATCTCTTTAACTATAAGGGATACGAGGTTAATGTATAGGAAACAAAGTGTGCAGCGCGTCGAAAACAATAAAACTTCATAGATGCCGTAGCGATATCCCGACAGAGAAGGACAGAGAAGACGTAGAGACACAAAAATCCATGTCTTTGTTGATATCTCTTAAAGTATAAGGGATACGGGGCTAATGTATAGGACCAAAAGTGTGCAGCGCGTGGAAAACAATAAGGCTTTACCTGTCCCGTAGTTCTATTCCGTCAGAGAAAACGTAGAAACACAAAAATCCATTATTTTGTTGATATCTCATAAACTATAAAGGATACGGGGTTAATGTATAGGACCAAAAGTGTGCAGCGCATCGAAATCAATAAGAATTCGTAGATGCCGTAGCGATATCAAGTCAAAGAAGACGTAGAGACTAAAAAATCCATGTCTTCGTTGATATCTCTTAAAGTATAAGGAATAAGGGGTTAATGTATAGGACCAAAAGTGTGCAGCGCGTCGAAAACAATAAGACTTCATAGATGCCGTAGCGATATCCCGTCAGAGAAGACGTAGAGACACAAAAACCAATGTTTTCGTTAATATCTCTTAA
>JASTWR010002660.1:0-12752 GCA_030770355.1 Harpagoxenus sublaevis
TCGCGCGCAAAACGGGGAGAGCCACTCTATGGCTGCGTTCGCGGAGCGCGCTTTCAGCGCTATTGTATCATTCTATCTTTATTATTCATTACACGTAAAACAAGGATAGAATGATGTAAAAGCGCTAAAAACGCGCTCCCCCAAACTGCGCCTATGACGACGTCGGAAGTGCTGCCAACGAGACCAGCTCTACCGTCTGAGAGTTTAGCGAAAGCCCACCACCACCACCACCACCACCGCCCATACTACTTCGACGCACCCTCTGTACAAGCAAGCCGACACAAGGTATGTATCTTAACGCATCTTGGGAGTTGCTTGTTGGTGATTAAATTTGACCCTTAAATAACGGAATATAAATGTTGCATTGCAGGTATACTGCAAGCATGCAAGATCCACCACGAGGTAGTTATTACCCTGCGGGAGGAATCAGTGCCATGCAGCAACCGCGTCAGTATTAATATAGTGCGACGAATCCTTGGCAACGAGAAGAAAGAGAGAAGATAAATAGTAATTAATAAAAGAATAATAAATGAAATGGTAGCATTAATAAATGCAAATAAATCTCGTTAGAGCAATAATTTTAAATCTATAGTCAGGTTTTTACATTAAAATTTTTGTTTTATTAGTAATTGTTGTGCAATTAAGAATTTCAATAACAAGTTTTCTGGAATTTGTAATTTAATTAGTATATTTTTCTTTAAGAACATTTTTATTTGACATTGCTGGTATCTTCAGGAACAAGCCCGTAGGCGTAGGAGAAAAGCCGCCCGACAATGGTCCGTGTTCAGCGAACACAACTGTTTGTACAACTGTCGAGTTCGTCTTATTAACACTCTGGGTGCGTTCCTTTTGGGCGCTTACACGCTTAAAGCGCTTATAAGCGTCGCTTACGCTGTTCCTTTTGGGGCTGTGAGCGCTTGTAAGAACATTGATGACGTCAGCGTGACGTCATAACTCGTGCTCACAAACGCTTATTCCATCGAGGTAGGGCAGCGAAAGCGTGAGCGCTTTATGCGTATAAGCGTCCAAAAGGAACGTTGTGTTGTCGCATCGGTAAGAATCTAACCAACAAATTAGCACAGCTACATAATTACATGCAAGCAATTAGATAATTTTCATTATAATACAGAGTTTGTAAGTGCCTGAAATATGGACTTCCAAGAGGAACAATATTTAATTGATGGTGTTATATATAACATTACGGAAAGTCCCCAAATTCATCAAAGACTTCGAAGTGGTAAATTGAATATATATATAACGTAATATTTAATTGAACAAATTTTGTTAAAATACAAAATTAGTATACTAAATTAATTATCTAATTTTACTTCTCAAATGATCTAAAAATGTGCATGTACAAAGTTTGTCTTATTACAGATCCTGATTTTGCACAACAATATATATACGGAGCTACCTCTCAATTACAATCCTCTGTAGAAACTAATAAAAGTAAGTAAAAAAAATAAAATAAAATGTATATGTAAGTTTATATAATAGTTATGTATATAATATTTATTTAATAATAAATTTATTTATAATTTCTTTATTTAGATGAAAGTATTAATGAAGAGATACAGGACATTTCCAATAATAATACTATCGAAGATAATAATACTTCCGATAATAATACTAACAATAATAATACTATCGAAGTACACGAAAAATTGCACAATACTTCAAAATTTCAAATGAAGAAATTGGAGGTACTTTTCATAACTTTTTTACTAGTAACTTTATATAATAACTTCGTTTTTTAAATACAATTGTTTTTATAGGTTCAAATGGCCACATGAAGCTATTCTATTATTGCTTGAAGAATATAATATAAGAAAAAATGATTTCGTCAGTGGAAAATTTCTAAAAAAAAAGTATGGTCCTTAATTGCGAGCGAAATGATGAAAACATGGCCATAATGTGACAGGAGCACAATGTTTGTCTAAATTTTCTGGACTAAAACGAACATACAAAGCCGTGAAAGATCACAATAATAAATCCGGCAATGCAACCCGATCATGGACATATTTCTCAGTAACCTGCATTATTTCCTCTGGTTGGATTTCTTAAGGCTCCTGGGTAGTCACTGCGGCCATATTGAATTTCTACTATCGAGGCGAGGAAAACACCCAATTTTGTCGTCCGTGCCATTTGCAAATAAAAAGACATTTCAATAAAACATCACTCTAGATCGTTTCAGAACACTTCCAAAATTTACCGAAAACTCTCCTTTCTCTCGACAATAAACACACAGCCATAAAACGAAGCCTGAACATACGGGAAAACAGCCGTTTTACGACTATCGAAAGGAGGTGAAAACGTTCCTTCCGCAAGCTAATCTTACTTTTCGGTAAATTTTACGACTTTCACGAATACGTCAAACGTTAGAGCACAAGTACAGAGCGAATAATAAGGAAATGGCACGGACGACAAAATAGGCTTGTCAACATGTCACTTTGCACGCCAATCCACGCCTTATAGTTCATTGGTTTGCAGGCGTGAGGCGCTGTACGATTCTTGACATGTCGGTAACATGTCAGCTGGTCAGCAGCGTACGCACACAGAGATGCTCTGTCTCCGTGACGATGCGCGCTCGGCTAAGCGGCGCGCCGTGCGAGCGAGCGAGAGAGAGAATATCATTCCCTCCTTCTCGCTCTGACTCTGATGCGTCGAGGCTGCTAGATTGCTTTCTCGGCGTGCCCCGGCGATCTGAAAAAGAGGGTACACGTCGAAAAGCGCAAATGTGCACGATACTTTAATAGTCTGCAAGGGGAGAACCTCTGAGTATATAGATATGATATTAGTTGATACTAAGCATTCGTTGCAAAGTTATTAACAAAATAGGATTTCAGCGTTCCATATATACCCGTGCGGTAACACTCAATCTCGAAATGGTGCGTGGCAGCGCGATAGGGCGTCTGCCTGCTAAGACGCTGGCTCGGGTTCGTTCCCTGGTGCTTCCTTCTATTTTTTTTTTTTGGTTTTTTTATTATAAATAATTATTTAATTATTTTCAGAACAAAGGAGCATGTCAAAAATAATTTAATTTATAGTCAAAATTGCTTGATTTTTTTATATAACATTCGAACACGACATAATACAGAAACGCGCGCGTTTTGGGCACAAGACGATTTCAAAGAGGATGAGAAAGAGAATCAAAATGACCCGTCAATAATTTGTTTAATTAATTGTGAAAGTTGAAAGTAACATTTATTTGTTATAAGGTGTAAGAAAATACTATTCTCCACTAATCACACCGTATGACTAAATATATTTGTGTAAGGGAAAATTAGTTACTAATAATTATTATCCTTCTCCTCACCTCCCTTATTAAACTCTTAACGTTATGTACAAAATCATTACATTCATATCATTTGATTACACACACCCTTCCAAATTTAATTATTTTTTACATGCTCTTTTGTTCTCGAAATAATTACATAATTATTATATATATTGTAAAAAAAAAAAAAAAGTAAAAAGAAGCACCAGGAAACGAACCCGGGCCAGAGTATTAGCAGTCAGACGCCCTTCCGCGCTGCCACACACCATTTCGAGATTGAACGTTACCGCACAGGTATATATGGAACGCTGAAATCCTTTTTTGTTCATAACTTTGCAACGAATGCTTAATATCAACTAATATCTTATCTATATACTCAGAGGTTCTCCCCTTGCAGACTATTAAAGTATCGTGCACATTTGCGCTTTTCGACGTGTACCCTCTTTTTCAGATCGCCGGGCCACGCCGAGAAAGCAATCTAGCAGCCTCGACGCATCAGATTCAGAGCGAGAAGGAGGGAATGACATTCTCTCTCTCGCTCGCTCGCATGGCGCGCCGAACTTAGCCGAGCGCGCGTCGTCAGTCGTCACACGGAGACAGAGCATCTCTGTGTGCATAAGTGGAGGGGGATGTGTTCAGCTCGGAATCGCACCACTTATCATGCGATACTCTGTAAGAGTCGTGCGACAAAGTTCTCATTCATACCGCGGCTACCGCTGACAACTGTGTCGCCACCGTCAACGCGGAGTTCTCGGCTCAGTATCCAGGAGCCTTAATATATTGTCATTGTCTTGTACCAAATCTGTATCTATTGGAAAAGTGTCATTGTGTAATAAACAGATGTTGTGCAAAACACAACAAGCAATAATAAACTCGGGAATTAAGTTGACACGTTCCATATCGAGTACTGTCAATAAGCTTCTAAATCTTCCTTTTAGTAAGCCAAATGTACGTTCAATAACCATTCGAGAGGATGAATGACAAAAATTGTAATTTTTTTGTTTATGTGTTAGGTGCCCATTATCCCGATATGGTGTCATTAAATTTTCATGAAGAGAGTAAGCGGCATCGCCTACTAAATGACTATCATTAGGAAACTTTGTTGGATCTTTTAAATAATTATGAACTTCGGACAAACGAAATACACGTTGGTCATGGACAGAACCTACGTGCCCAGCAACACAATGGATGAATCTTCGTTCATGGTCACAAACTGCCTATTAATAATAAATAATTATAATTACTTATTTAACTGTAAGAGAACTTAACTGTTTAAAGAAAAATATATTAGAATTTAAATTACTTGTAATTGTATACTATGATGCCCTTTCCGATTAACATAACACTCAGGAGAAACATGTGGTGCTCTTATATTAATATGAGTGCCATCAATTGCTCCTATTATTCTGGGAAAAGCACTAGCTACAGTAAATCCCATCATAACTTCTTCTGCTATATTACCTTCTGGCCAAGTCATAAACAGAGGAGATAATTTGGCAATTGCTTTTGACACTCTTCTTACAGCTTTTAATGCACTACCTCTTCCAACATTAAATTTCTCACTAATAGATCTAGAAATAATTATAAATTAATCTATAAATAATTAATTAAGAAAATATAATTTAAAAATTAAAAAGAAAAACAGTAGTTTAAAAATTTTTTTAAAATTTAACAAGTCTCATACCGATACGAATCTGGTGTTGCCATTTTCTATATGGCAATAAGAAATTGTTTATCCGGTGATAATGTTTTACGACCACTCTTTGATCTTAGTAATGAAGGTTTTATAAGATGTAAGATATGATGAAATGTTGTACGCTTCATTCTATTGTAATATAATTATAAATTTTAACAATTATTTTCAGAAACAATATAATATAAAATAAAACATAATTTATTTTTTATTCAAGTATATTGTAAATATATTGTAAATATATAATAACTTTGTCTTATTGTCTAAAATAAATTTAACTTGTGTAAATATTTACAAAAAAATATTACATTTACCTGAAATGTGATTTAAATTGCACATCAGTATACGATGGTATAACATTTTCCACATAATTTTGCAGCCGTAATATTGGATGTTTAATACATTTAATGTATTTGTTAAGAAATATTATAATGGTTTCTAATTCATTTCTTTTAAGATCAGACAATGAATCTTCATCATCAAAAAATATTTCAAATAACATTGGAATTGTCAAGCACAAACTAACCTCTTTTTTATTTTCCATTTTAGGCTGTGTTCCTTTTGACGCTCACGCATCCAAATGGAACGACTTTTGTTTGCAATTCTAAGCGCTTAAGAAGCAAATGGAACGGTTGAAAATGGCGCTTATAAGCGTGAGCGCTTATAGCGTGTAAGCGCCCAAAAGGAACGCACCCTCTGCGTTGATTGGTTGGTTCTGCAAGTAAGAGCCAATCACGTTCGACTGTTACTGAGCGACTGTGTTCGCTGAACACGACCAATGGCGAGATCAGCAGATCGCCGAACTGAGCGCGCTAACACATCGAACGCAGCAGCAGGAGGAGCAGCTGCGAGCTCTCCAACTGGAGAGACTTCCAAAAGCGAGCGGAGGAGATTGCCAATCAAGATGATGACGAGGAGAGCAACGATTTAGACAATGAGAATGTGCAGCGCGTTCAGGGCTTGCTGAGAATGGCGGCCAGAAGGACAGAACTGCCCAAGGAACTATGCAGCCACCAATTTTATCGAGAACGATCGCAGGCAACCAATCTTATGAGAGGTGGTTTGCCTCTTCAACCTCTCAGCAGCCAACCTGTCACCAACAGCCATGCTCATATTTTATCCAATCAAACGGTGTCTCAAAATGTTGGGATGAGTGGTCCTGGTCAAGAAAATAGTGGCTAGTCACTCTATTCTCCGTTATTGACCTAGTTTACACCGAGCACTTGGTACGCGTATTAAGTACTATATCCGTATCAAATCGCTTGATACGCTCGGTATAAATGCTCGCGGATTACTTTAGTGCGCTCTGGTCTGATACTCCGCAATCGCGAGTATCAGACCAAGTTGATACGCGTATCAAAAGATGTCAGCGCGCTGTAAACGCTTGATTCGATTCGAATTGGATCAAGTGTATACCGCCGCTGCTGACTGTTGTTAGATTGAGGTTAAAGTAAAAATTTTTTATAGGTACAAGATGAATTAATAATTATAAGTTGTATAATAACTTGTGATATAGTTTCCAAAAAGTTACTTTGTTCTTTACAAGTTCTTAAAAAGTCGTTTTTATTTATAGATATAATATAAATCATTAATTAAATAAATAGTTTGTTGTGTATGCGAAAAATATAAATATTTTTCGGTAATTATTCAGTTTAGCGTCCTCACCCCCGATTTCAATGAAATTAGGCTTAATCGATTCGTTTTTGCGCAAAACGAAAGAATCTGGCAGAAAAAAGCGTCGCTCTGGGTGTTTACGATAATGGCTATCCGAGTAATTTCCACTAGGACCGAAATATATGATAAGCACAGCCATCTACTACCATCATGATTCGTGACAACTCAATGCTGTCCGGTATAGCCAAATCAACGGGCATCACGGGCGAGTTGCGAGTTGCGAGTTCCGTGAGTCTGTAGCAGGTAACCTAAAAAATAAGATTAAAATTATTTGATTATTATAATTAAAAATAATCTGTTCTTAATGTACGGTAAGATTATTAACTTCATTAAAATTATAATTATGTAACACAATCATGTATTTTTAAAGTATTGTCTAAAGTAATGCCAAAGAGGTTATTTTATTTATAAATATTTTTTTTATTTATTTGTCTATCAAGTTCTAGCATAACGGTATTATTTCAAAACCTAATATAAAATTTTAATTAGACATCTATTCTCAATAAATGTTATTATTTATTAGTAACTGTAACGTATATATTATAAAAGTCATCTTTTATTAAATAGATAGTGTTAACGCTTTGAAACAAATGAGATAAATTATGTAGAATTATTAAATAAATCATTATTAATAATATTTTTTTAGATTACAAGTAAAATAAAAATTTTAGTATAAATATTTTTTTTTCTTGTAGCAACTGCTTATGATAAGTTGCATGGTGTTATCATTATTTCATAAAAAAAATTATATGTATAAATATTATGCATGAATATTTTACTAATGTGACACTAACATTAATGTTTACAATAAATTTTTGTAATTTGTAATGCAAGTGCATAGTAAATTAAGATATACTGTCAACACAATAAGAAAAATTTTTGTTTGTGCACTTTACTTAAAGCTATATACAAATCTATTAACATTTATGAACAAAATGTTGGATTATTTTCTTCATATTTTATATTGCATTATTATTAAATATTTTTAGACAAGACATGGCTATACAAGGAATGTGGGACTTATTTTTTGACTATCCATCAGATGATGATGATGAAGATTATCTTCCGCCTCAACGGGAATTTCACCCTAAGATTCCAGATTTTTTTGAAAATATTGTATTGACATATTCTTTAACAGGTAAAGGTTTTGCTACAATACAATTTATTGTTTTAATTTTGTACAGGTGTTTTTGTATTATATTAAATGTAATGAACTTCATTATTGTTTAAATAGATTTCAAATCACATTTTCGACTAGAGAAAACTACGTATGAAAGATTGGTACAAAGCCTTGGAGGACGTCTTCACCGTGACCGGGGTGCTGAGAAAATGTCTCCCGATAAACAAATAGCTATTACCTTATGGGTCCTCGGAAATCAGGAAGTTTACAGGTTAGTATGTTAGTATGTTTTATATTAATAACTTATATCCAAGTGCATTTGGCCAAACCACTCTTATGTTTTTCTTCCATTAAACTTTTGTTTGCCTTCAGTTTTTGTCGAGTTTTTATTTTTAAAAATAGTTTTAACAAAAGTTGTACAGCTTTCAAGAAGAAATAATCTAGCGACCTTAGATTGCTTTTGTGTAAAATTGTTAAGGTTTATTGAGGGCGACATTGGGTTTTTAAATAAGAATTCCGAATTTTTTAATATTTTTTTGTATTTTATATTAAGATGTTTTTAAAACACCCTTATAAAGTCCTATTTTAATCTCATTATTTCCTAGTTAGAGTCACTTAAATTGTATTAGCAATGAAAAGTTTAAATTATTATAATTTTCGTCTTTCAGATTTATGTGTTTATATATGTATATTGTATAAAGGCAACAAAATTTAACGTTTAATAACAATTCAGTTTTTAAATAATTATGCACATGTAAACCGTAATATATGTACAATTTTTGTTACAGATCGGTAGCAGATAGATTTGGTGTATGTAAGGACACCGTTTGGAAATCTGTATTTGAGGTTGCGATGCTACTAATTGAAGATGTTCATACATATATTAAATGGCCTGAACCTTATGAAATGATTAACTTTGAAAGAGAATTTCGTGCATTAAATGGTTTTCCTGGAGTGATTGGAGCAATTGATGGCTCCCATATAGCTATAAGTGCACCCATAGAAAATTCTGACAATTATATTAACCGCAAAGGTTACCATTCATTAGTGTTACAAGGGATTTGTGATTATAAATTAAGGTTTATAGATGTTTTTACGGGAATGTGCGGTAGTGTTCATGACGCAAGAGTTTGGCGTTTAAGCGATATTAAGGAATTAATAACACAGGATGAAAATAGATACTTTCAAAATCAATACCATCTTTTAGCTGATTCAGCATATCCTTTGTCAAAATATATGTTAACTCCTTATCGAGATAATGGTCATTTAAACCGTCTACAAAGAAACTTTAACACAAAATTGTCAAAAACACGTGTAGTTATCGAACGTGCCTTTGGAATGTTAAAAGGACGATTTAGAAAATTACGATATGTTTATATGTACAATACGGAAATGATACCCTTAATTATTATTGCTTGTTGTATCTTACATAACATATGTATAGAAAATGAAGATGAACCTATGGCATTTGATCCAATAGAAATGGAAATTAATAACGAAGATGCATTTATAAACGGAACAGAAAAAAGAGATCTTATTTCTCAGTTATTGTAAATTTTTGTAATAAAATATGTAATTATATAATTTTGAATTACATGCATATCTTAGTTAGATTTCTCAAATTTTTTAGTATATTTTTATTTTTTGAAAATATCTCTTTTTTCATGTCTTTTTTTATACCTATATATATATATATATACACTCGTAGCAAAAAGGTTAATTTGTAATATAATAATAATTATAATTAATTGTTCGAAATAACTAAAATAATCATAAAACAATATTTACGTAAATAAAACTTTAATACTATAATGATCTATTTCTTAACAAGTCCAAATTTTTTATGTAATTAAAAGAAAGGAATAAGGCAAATGGTATATCTATATAAATCAGAAACACAATGATCACATTTAATAAATTTATTACATATAACTTTAAAATATAATCAGAACATTATATATATTTGTAATAGGTATATATCTTCATAATGCACACATCTAAATAGGAACTTTTGAGTAATGAATAACTAAACTTATTTTGTTCACTACAACATAAACATTTATAATTATTACAGAAAATTAGGAACATTTGGTTATATATAAAAAAAATAAACAATAATTATAACAATATTAAAATAAGATTATCACATATCATTTTGTACTTTTGTACATGTGATTTTAATATTATACTTAATGTAATAGAAAAAAAATTATTTTTTATTAATATTTGAAATATAACGAGCTTTTTAGATTTTCTTACGTTAATATTGCTTAGTAAACTTAATTTGTATTTTTGAAATATTTTTTATACTTTCTTATTTCCTTCTACTTTTTTATTTTTTTCAACTTTATTTCCGTCTACTTTTTTAAAATGCTTTTCTAGTAAAGATAAGAAACGTTCTCTTTGGTCATAATTTTCTTGGTGATGTTTCGCTTTTTGTTCTACTAATTCTGCAATCCAGGTAGGTTTTTTAGGCTTTCTTCTTCTTATCGGTCGGTTCTTTAAAATATTGGATGCTTCTAAATTTTCTTCATTCTCTTCATTCTCTTTATTTTCTTCAGTGTGTTCAGTACTCAAATCTATGCTTTCAGATGTATTTACATTTACTCTAAAACCGCGTGTACTTGATGCTACGGACAAAGGTGTAATTTCTGGGTTTTTTCTTAACATATCATCAATAATATCAAAATATTCCCAAGTTTCTTTTGCTGCGCCAGTACGATTATTTGCATCTTTTAACGTTTTATATCTTTTCTTCATACCAGTCCATTTGATACAACAGTTTTCCGCTGTCAAATTATAACCATGAGTGTTAATAACTGCAGCAATAGTTTTCCAAGCTTGCTTATTTAATGGAATAGTAGAAGATTCTGTATACGTGGTTATTTCTGCTAGCAGCAGTTTTACCATATTATTAGTCCACTGAACTCTGTAATTCACTGTAATTACAAAAATTAATTACTAACAAATTATAATAATTGACTTATATAATTATCTTTATTAAATAATCATGTACATACCAACATCATTCACTTCTCTCACTGAACTTAATTTATCTGTAGCCATTTCTCAACAAAGCAGACCTGTAAAAATCAGATTTTTTAAAATGTATATTATATGTAGATTTTACTGCTACAAAAATAGAAATCTAAGCAATCGGAACCAATAAAAATCTAACAGAATTCAACAAAGTATGATATGAAATTGACAGCAGAAGCCAAAAATCTGTTCTTTCATGACTGCTTATGTTTATAAGTACGTTTAAATAAAATAACATTAATAACATTTATTGAGAATTGGTCTAATTAAAACGTTATATTAGATTTTGAAATAATACCGTTATGATAGAAACTTGATAGACAAATAAATAAAAAAAATGTTTGTAAATAAGATAATTTCTTTGGCATTACTTCAGACAATACTTTAAAAATATTGTGTTACATAATTGTGTTACATAATTATAATTTTAATGAAGTTAATAATCTTACCATACATTAAGAACAGATTATTTTTAATTATAATAATCAAATAATTTATATCTTATTTTTTAGGTTACCTGCTACAGACTCACGGAACTCGCAACTCGCAACTCGCCCGTGATGCCCGTTGATTTGGCTATACCGGACTGCTGAGTTGTCACGAATCATGATGGTAGTAGATGGCTGTGCTTATCATATATTTCGGCCCTAGTGGAAATTACTCGGATAGCCATTATCGTAAACACCCTCTGCCCCACGAAGCGAGATATTTAGCGTTGAAGTTGACGACTCTCAGGTTAGGATTCCTGTCATACCGACGAGATGTAGCGACTATTAACCATGGCCTGCGGCCACTTGCGCATGCTCTGTTAGCCCTGTGGCCACATGCGCATGTTCGGTGACCGCACGCGCATACAAAAGTGCGCGAATTTCAAACGTATGTATACTTACTTATAATGTATTACTTGAATTTTAATAATAAATAAATATAATTATGTATTAAATCTTCGCCTTACTAAACAGATGAGTCTACAATATACTAAAAATAGATACAGAAAAGATTAGCAAGACCCCTACGCAAGGTAGGGCGTTGCCCCTCTCCCTACAACCACCCTTTTTGGCAACGCCTGTTTAGCGACAGTTTTTTGTACCAGATGAAGTTTTGTTTTTGTAATAAATGTTGCTTTTGCAATAGAAAAGTGTTATATCAAAGTCGGGGGGGCTCCGCCCCATGAACCCCCTTCCGGGGGGCTCCGCCCCCCTACCCCCGCCGGGGGGCTTCGCCCCCCTGGACCCCCCATTGGGAGCTTCACCTAGACCTCGCTTTACAACTTAGTATGTAGTACGTGTAAGCGAAACTCCCAATGGGGGGTCCAGGGGGCGAAGCCCCCCCGACTTTGATATAACACTTTTCTATTGCAAAAGCAACATCTATTACGAAAACAAGACTTAATCTGGTAGAAAAAATTGTCGTGAATCGGGCGTTGGCCGGGAGGGTGGTTGTGGAGAAAAAGGCAACGCCCTACCTTGCGTAGGGGTCTTGCTAATCTTTTCTGTATCTATTTTTAGTATAATGTAGACTCATCTATTTAGTAAGGCGAAGATTTAATACATAATTATATTTATTTATTATTAAAATTCAAATAATACATTATAAGTATACATACGTTTGAAATTCGCGTACTTTGCATGCGCGTACGGCCACTGAGCATACTCATGTGACCACAGAGCATGCGCATATGCCCCCGCGGAGCATGTTCATGTCGCTGCCAGTCGCTACGTCTCGTCGGTATGACAGGAATCCTAACCTGAGAGTCGTCAACTTTAACGCTAAATATCTCGCTTCGTGGGTCAGAGCGACGCTTTTTTCTGCCAGATTCTTCCGTTTTGCGCAAAAACGAATCGATTAAGCCTAATTTCATCAAAATCGGGGGTGAGGACGCTAAACTGAATAATTACCTATTTTTCTATTGATCTCAAAATGCGATATTAATTATGATAATTACTATA
>JASTWR010002661.1:0-12698 GCA_030770355.1 Harpagoxenus sublaevis
AGGTCAACACCACCGCCGCGGTTTTAGGTGGTTTCCTCGCCCCCACTCTGCCCTTTTCGGCTTTCGCGTTCGCGTTCCTGCTGCTGCTAGCGGGCGCCGCTTTCCTCCCTTTGCTGTCGCTAGGGGCTGGCTTTTCCCCTGTACCTCTCTTTGTCGGGGCCTTCCTCTGCTGCTGTTGTTTTTTCAGCTGCCCCCGCTGCGACTGAGCTTGCGATGGCTGCGTCGCCTGTCCGCTCCTGGTCGGTCTTGACGCGGACCGATCTCCCCTCTGCTGCTGCGGCTTCCTGCCCCGCTTAACCACCTCCGTCCAGGTGTCCTGCGCGGGTTTCGCCGGCTGCTTACGTGCGCCTGAGGGAGTCCTGCTCTCGCGGCCTTTCCCTTCGGTTGATCCCTTCCCCGGCGCTTCCTTTGCGGCTTTGTCCCTCTGGGGCCTGTTTCCGCTCCTTCCCCTTCCGCCCTCTTTTTGGTTGGAGGGGACACGGTTAACCAGGGGGGGTGGGGGTGGTGGAGGCATGGAGATCCTCTCCATCACTCCCCGGAACATCTCCTCCATCCTCCTTTCCATCCGGCCCATCTCCGCCTTGAGCCTTTCCTCCAGGCTCACCTCCACCGGTTGTGCCCTCTTCGGTGGTACTGCAGGGTCAATAATGGCTGGCGGCCCTCCCTGCAGCGACGGTCTCACCGCCGCGGGCATCCCCTTCTCCTCAATCTCTTTGAGGATTTCCTCTCCTTCGGCAGACGAGCTCCTCTTCTCCCGAGGAGTCTTCGTCCCTTACCACGTTCGCCCTCTTCTTTTTCTTCTTACTCCTTGAGGAGGTCCCGTGGTTTTCCTGCGAGGGAGGGGTGGTGCTTGTCTCCGCCGCATCCACCTCCATCGTCTCCTCCCCCCAGGGCACTCCCTGTCTCTCCTCGAGCTTCTTTCGGAGCTCGGCCACTTCCTCCTCCAGCCTGGCCGTTTTCCGCCGGAGATCCTCGATCTCGACGTCCTTAGCCACTGGGTCTTCGCCCGTTCGCATGCGGCCGATTAAGTGCGCCGCTGCCGCGCTGATGGTAGCCGCCGCCCTGTTGAGGCTACCCTGGTCCGCCCCTCTCAAGGTCTTACTAGTGGTATTGACCTTGTCGACCGTGGCCACCTGTTCCACGATCCTCCGCGCTAGGTCCTCGGTTGGGCAGTGTTTCAGCTCCTCAAGGAGCTTATGCTCCTTCTCCTTCCTGCTCTTCGACAGGGCTGCTGGGACCAGAGGGTCGGACAGATCCCTCATCCTCTTCTCCTCCTCCCTGCGCTGCTTGTCGGCCCAGTTCCTCTTCTTACCTCATACTCCCCGGTTGTTACGGGCCTTCCCCTTTTCTTGGACTCCGGTCCATGGATCAGCTCCCCCTCCTCGTTCTCAACTACCGAGCAGTCCGACACGTCCGATCTGGTCGTCGAACCGTCCCTGCTCCCATCTCTGGCTGCGGTCTTGTCCCAGCTCCGCAGGTACTCGGCAAACTCCTCGTCGTCCGAGTCCCCGACACTGCCTCCTTCTTGCACGTTGCCCCTGTGCTTGGAGCCGTGCGGCGAGCCCTGCGGAGAGCTCTGTCTCCTGGCCTGAGCCCTCTTAAAGGACTTCGGTCCTATTTTCCGGCCGCTCTTAAGCCCGGAGTCTCCCTTGATGGCTGGAGAGCGAGAGCGTGAACTCCGCTCCCTCTCTTCTGCCGCCTCCACCACCATCTTGTTGTTTTTAAATTTGCACTCATTTTTGTTTGGATCCCACTACCCGTCACGGCTCGGGGTTACCCCCTATGCCCCAGCCCCCTGCCAACAGCAGGGCGACTGGGACTCCATGTCCCTTACTCACCCATGAGGAGAGGGCATCAAGGCCCAGCCCCCCATGGGCTTTCGGGGCTCCCACCTCTCCGACCCGGTGGGCACCGTGACGGGCGCCGCCACGCGGGGGGCCCCACGGACGGTTGGGGCGAAGGAGGTCGCACCCCCTCCAACGCCTTACCCGCCGTGGCGACCAGCTTACCGTGTTCAGCCGCCGGCCGAGGTAACCTCCGCACCGACGGCTCTCCGACTCCAGTGGCCGGGTTCGGGAGGGATGCGATCCCCGACCACTGGAAGTCACCAAACGCGCCGCCGGTCTATTTCATCCGGCGGCCAAGACCCGCCGGCCCCGACCTCGGAATATGTCCGAGCGGCCCGACGGGTCTCCCTTCACGAGCATCGCCCGGCCCCAACCTCGGAATATGTCCGAGTGGCCCGGGCGATCTCCCACCCAGGTCGCCGGCCCCGACCTCGGAATACGTCCGAGCGGCCCGACGACCCTCCACACTCGGCAGACCGTGGGACCACGTCCCTGGTGTGCAACCACCGAGTGTGGGCCTCTCCTCCGTCCAACCCAGGACCACGTCCTGGGCTGGGTCGAAAGAGGGATACCCCCCCTCCCCCTCCTGCCGGAGCACCGGCGTGCAATGGAGGAAGGAGGGAAGGGGCCCTTCCCATTCCCTCGGCGAGACGGCATCCCTGCCCGCCTCGGGAACGGGGACCACCCTCCCCAACCCCACCCCGTGGTTTTTTATCGAGGTGACCTTCCTCTATGCCGGCGGGAGGTGTAAAAACATCCCCCTAACGGTCCCGGCCGACCGGGCGTTTGGAGTCAGGGCCGCCAACCCCTACCGGCCGTTGGAGTCTGAGAAGCCGGGGATGTACCGGGCCTAGACCCGGGGTGACCCGACTTGTCAGACTCCTAAGCGGGGCGACCGGACCCCCGGTTTTCTGTCTGGGTTTTCCTTCCCATAGGTCGGTGAGAGAGCTAGGGCTCAATCCCACACAGCCCCGACCGGCCGAGCGACTTTTATAGAGGTCGCCTCCCTCGCGGGCCCTGAAAAGGGCCCCCCGGTCTCCGCCAGCCTCGCGGCCGACGGAGATTACGGTCTGATCCGTGGTGTGCTCTTAGACCCCGATCCTCGCCACCGGGCCCTCCCGACGGTCCTAGACCGCCGGTACTGCCCCAGTGGGTCGACGGATCAAAGGGGAGCCTCCTCACCCGGTACCCATCTAGTGGGTACCTTCGTCAAGGTGGCACACCGTCGAGGAGGAAAAAATGTAAGTCCTGTGTCTAGGACCGTCCCTCTAGTGGCCCCCTTCTGTTCGCCGGGGGCCGGAACCTCCGCAGCTGCCCTCGCACTCGCAAGGCTGGCCGCCCTCCTCGTTTGTCTGTCCTCCGATTGTTTATAGTGGGGTGAGGCAGACCCCCACTAGGCGGACGCCTGTATTGGCGGTCAGGCCGTTACCCCGTAAGCCCCCCGCGCAAGCGGGGTCCTCGTCCCCCGGCGAAGCAGGGAGGAGGCACTACCCCACCCACCACAGGTGGGGCAGACGACTCAAGAGGGCACGTGCCCTTCCACCGGTCAAGCCACGCCATTTCCTCGGGGTGTATACCCATGCCGATATGACAACCCCGGCCCGGTCCGTCCTCCGATTTTTATACATGGGGAAGGCGGACCCCTGTTTCGACGATGTGTGGTTTCAGAACGAGTTCTTCCACCATCCATCGCTCCTACCCGTTACAATTCCTCCGGGTTTTTATACGAGGAGGAAGGAAAGCCCCTGTTTGGCGGATGTGTGACATCAGGACTAAGTCCCTCCGCCACCCACCGCCCCTACCCGTTACTATTCCTCCGGGTTTTTATACGAGGAGGAAGGAAAGCCCCTGTTTGAGGATGTCGGACTCAGAGATGCAGAACATCTCCGCCCTCCATCGTCCCTACCCGAGAGCTATGCCTCCGGATTTGAACAGGGTGAGGCATAACCCCTGAGAACCCGCCTGGCGTTTGCACGCCAGGCTACGTAACCCTACCCGGCCCCCCATCGTGGGGGCGAGAGCTAACCCTAGCCGTCCTCCGAGTCTTTATACAGGGGGAGGCGGACCCCTGTTTGGCGATGTGTCGCATCGGGACAGCGTCCTTCAGCCACCCACCGCCCCTGCCCGTTACGATTCCTCCGGGTTTTTATACGAGGAGGAAGGAAAGCCCCTGTTTGGCGGTGTGTGACATCAGGACTAAGTCCCTCCGCCACCCACCGCCCCTACCCGTTACTATTCCTCCGGGTTTTTATACGAGGAGGAAGGAAAGCCCCTGTTTGAGGATGTCGGACTCAGAGATGCAGAACATCTCCGCCCTCCATCGTCCCTACCCGAGAGCTATGCCTCCGGATTTGAACAGGGTGAGGCATAACCCCTGAGAACCCGCCTGGCGTTTGCACGCCAGGCTACGTGACCCTACCCGGCCCCCCATCGTGGGGGCGAGAGCTAACCCTAGCCGTCCTCCGAGTCTTTATACAGGGGGAGGCGGACCCCTGTTTGGCGATGTGTCGCATCGGGACAGCGTCCTTCAGCCACCCACCGCCCCTGCCCGTTACGATTCCTCCGGGTTTTTATACGAGGAGGAAGGAAAGCCCCTGTTTGGCGGTGTGTGACATCAGGACTAAGTCCCTCCGCCACCCACCGCCCCTACCCGTTACTATTCCTCCGGGTTTTTATACGAGGAGGAAGGAAAGCCCCTGTTTGAGGATGTCGGACTCAGAGATGCAGAACATCTCCGCCCTCCATCGTCCCTACCCGAGAGCTATGCCTCCGGATTTGAACAGGGTGAGGCATAACCCCTGAGAACCCGCCTGGCGTTTGCACGCCAGGCTACGTGACCCTACCCGGCCCCCCATCGTGGGGGCGAGAGCTAACCCTAGCCGTCCTCCGAGTCTTTATACAGGGGGAGGCGGACCCCTGTTTGGCGATGTGTCGCATCGGGACAGCGTCCTTCAGCCACCCACCGCCCCTGCCCGTTACGATTCCTCCGGGTTTTTATACGAGGAGGAAGGAAAGCCCCTGTTTGGCGGTGTGTGACATCAGGACTAAGTCCCTCCGCCACCCACCGCCCCTACCCGTTACTATTCCTCCGGGTTTTTATACGAGGAGGAAGGAAAGCCCCTGTTTGAGGATGTCGGACTCAGAGATGCAGAACATCTCCGCCCTCCATCGTCCCTACCCGAGAGCTATGCCTCCGGATTTGAACAGGGTGAGGCATAACCCCTGAGAACCCGCCTGGCGTTTGCACGCCAGGCTACGTAACCCTACCCGGCCCCCCATCGTGGGGGCAAGAAGCTAGCCCTAGCCGTCCTCCGGGTTTTTATACAGGGGGAGGCGGACCCCTGTTTGGCGATGTGTCGCATCGGGACAGCGTCCTTCAGCCACACACCACCCCTACCCGAGATCTATGCCTCCGGATTTGAACAGGGGGAGGCATAACCCCTGAGAACACGCCTGGCGTTTGCACGCCAGGCTACGTAACCCTACCCGGCCCCCCATCGCGGGGGCAAAAAGCTAGCCCTAGCCGTCCTCCGAGTGTTTATACAGGGGGAGGCGGACCCCTGCCTGGCGATGTGTGGCATCGGGACAGCGTCCTTCAGCCACCCACCACCCCTACCCGAGATCTATGCCTCCGGATTTGAACAGGGGGAGGCATAACCCCTGAGAACACGCCTGGCGCTTGCACGCCAGGCTACGTAACCCTACCCGGCCCCCCATCGCGGGGGCAAAAGCTAGCCCTAGCCGTCCTCCGAGTGTTTATACAGGGGGAGGCGGACCCCTGCCTGGCGATGTGTGGCATCGGGACAGCGTCCTTCAGCCACCCACCACCCCTACCCGAGATCTATGCCTCCGGATTTGAACAGGGGGAGGCATAACCCCTGAGAACACGCCTGGCGCTTGCACGCCAGGCTACGTAACCCTACCCGGCCCCCCATCGCGGGGGCAAAAGCTAGCCCTAGCCGTCCTCCGAGTGTTTATACAGGGGGAGGCGGACCCCTGCCTGGCGATGTGTGGCATCGGGACAGCGTCCTTCAGCCACCCACCACCCCTACCCGAGATCTATGCCTCCGGATTTGAACAGGGGGAGGCATAACCCCTGAGAACACGCCTGGCGCTTGCACGCCAGGCTACGTAACCCTACCCGGCCCCCCATCGCGGGGGCAAAAAGCTAGCCCTAAGCGGGGTAACGGCTGCTCCCGACAGGATCACCGGTGCCAGGCCGGTACAAGCCGAGATGCCGCACCCCGTAAGATGCTGGTCCGGAGACCACCACTTGGCCTCAGCCTTCAGATTCGGGACTTGAGCCAAGCTATGGGTCCCTCCTCCTCCGGCCTCAATAGCCGTGCCCAGGGGAATCTCGCTTCCCCTGGGCAGCGCACTAGCGCTCGCGTGACACCTTCGAGACGAACACGATCCCGTCCGGCCGTGCGAACGGCTTAAGGGCATCTCTGCCCCCGACCTACTCGTCAGGCGTTCACCCAGGACTTTCGAATCGTGACCGCCACACCCGTAACAAAGACCGAGCTGCCTGTCCGGTGTCCAGATGTACACGTGTCGGTACGTGCACTCTGCCCGAAGCCAGAGCCCCGTTAGCCGCCGAGGGGATACCTCGACGTGTCCAACTCTCACCGGACGTGGAGGTGGGGTTGGCACATGGACCGGTGTCCTTCTGAGAGTCTGCACATGGACCGGTACTCTGAGAGTCAGGGTAACCTGACCTAACCTAACCTAACCTAACCTAACCTGACCTAACCTGACCTAACCTAACCTGACCTAACCTAACCTGACCTAACCTAACCTTTTTTTTTTTTTTTTTTTTTAACGTGGAGAAATCTTCGACCGCTGGGTTCCCTGGGCCGAAGCCCGGTATGTGGCCCAGCGGCCCCCTCTGGTGTTGTGAGGGGGAAGACCCCCCCGCTCCACAAAGTGGCACTGAGCGGGGGGAGTGTGGGATTCTTACCCACTAAAACTCCACGGGTGTCCTTCCATGCGCCCTTTGTGGGGACGTTCGGGAACGGTTAGCACGGCATCCGAACGCCCCCTGCGCTGGGCCTGGCTGGCCCTCTGCTCTGAGCAAAAGCTCTGTTGCTCTTATGAGCCGTAATATCTTTGCGGCGGGGTGTGACACCACCCCACCCCGCCGTTCCTCCCGTTGCTTTGTGGGAGGGGTTCATCGACGTTCCGGTGCCTGTCGGAACGCCGATCTCCCACCCCGACTGATCCAACCCCGTCGGAGGGTGGACCTCGGGGCGTTCTACATCTCGCGCTTAATAATAAGCGCCGTGCCGCTTCCCTATTTGGTGGGAGCGGTACAGTCCAAGTGGCCTGTATACCTATCTACTACGGGGGAGGGTCGTCCGGGGGAGGGTCTCTCTCGCCCCGTCGGATCCGCTCCGCCTCCTCCTTGGCGGACATTACCTGGCCGCAAAACGCCAGGAATGCCCGCCACTTCCCCTCATCCCCGACCGTGGCCGCCACCACGGCCGGGAGGGAGAGATCATTTCCGATCTCCCCCCGCAGGACACGGCGCTGCTCGTCCCAAGCGGGGCACACCTCGAGGGTATGCTGCGCCGTGTCCCTCTCTTCGTTGCAGTGGTGGCACTGCGGTGAATCTTCCTTTCCTATGCGACACAGGTACTCACCAAAGCACCCATGCCCGGTGAGCACCTGCGTCGCCCTGTAGGACAACCCGTGTCGCCGACTGTCCAGCCACTCTGCCAGACAGGGTCGGACGGCTTCTACGGTCCTCTTCCCCGGCAGCGCGGGATCGGCGAGATACGCGCGCCAGTTGTTTACGAGGACCGTCTTCTCCTGGAGTTTAATTAATCGACTGGCCCTGTTCCAGACAGGCCCCCTCGGAACCCGCAGCCCCCTGGTACGCCGATAAACCTCGGCGTGTTGGGCAGCCGCGAGCTCTAACGGAGGGAGCCCCGACAGGACCGTCGCCGCCGCGTGCGAGACGGTGCGGTAGGCCCGTGACACTCTCAGGGCTACGACGCGCTGCGCGCGACGCAAAATCGCTTTAATGCGCGCCGAGCCCCCAGCCCTTTGTGCCCAGATTGGGGCACCGTAGAGTGCCACGGACTGCACCGTCGCGGCGTACAGCCGGCGAGCACGTCCGCTCGCCCCTCCCAGGTTCGGCATTAGTCTTGCCAACCCATTTGCAACTCCCATCATCCTGGGAGCTATGCGAGCGAAGTGCTCGCCAAAACTCCAGGTACCGTCCAACCAGAGGCCCAGAAGCTTCATCTGGGCCCCCACGGGGACACGGGTCCCCTCTACCCTGATGTGCAATCCGGGTGGACTCCCCCTTGCCTTATCGTAAAAGAAAACTGCCTGTGTTTTCTCGGGAGCCACCCGGAGCCCCAGACTCTTCACCGCAGCCACCACACCTGCCACTGCAACATTGGCCCTTCGCTGGGCCTCCTCCCAACTGTCCCCCTCTACCCCCAGGAACGTGTCATCAGCGAACCCGTTCAACCAGCAACCTGGGGGGAGGGGGATCGTCAGTGCGGCGTTGTATCCAAGGTTCCACAGGAGTGGCCCTAGAACCGACCCCTGCGGAACCCCCCGCACTACCAGCCGACCCGCGACTTCGCCGTCGCGGTTTACATACAATAGGCCCCTGTCCCGGAGGTAATCGTGGACCATCGCCACCAAGTAGGGGGGCACGTCGTGCTTGATTAGCGCCCCCCTGATGATTGGCCAGGGCAGGGAGTTGAAGGCGTTCTTGATGTCGAATGACACTCCCAACAACACCCTGCCCTCCTCCGCAGCGGCCTCCGAGAGGGTCCTGATGCGACTGATCGCATCCACTGTGGATCTCCCCTCTCGGAAGCCGTACTGGTCCGGTGACAAATCCGGACCAGTCTGGGACAGGTGCCGGACGAGGCGGTCAGCTATAACCCGCTCAAACAGCTTTCCCACCTCGTCCAGCAGGCACACCGGCCTATACCCCGACGGCTGGTCGGCTGGTTTCCCCGCTTTGGGGAGGAGGACCAGCTTGGCCCTTTTCCATTTTTTGGGGAACCGGCCTTCCCTCAAGCACTTAGTAAAGAGCACCCTAAGGTGCTCGGCCAGTTCCCCCGTGGCCAGGGCCCACGCCCTGCTTGGGACTCCATCCGGCCCCGGAGCCTTTCCCGGCTTCATCCTTTTGGCCGCTCTAGCCATCTCCTCCATGGAGACCCCAAGCTCCTCGTCCCACTCCACTGGTGGTGGTGGAGCAGGGGGTCCGCCGGCCCTCTCCCCAGGATCGTCCGGGAAGAGAGTGTCGACGACCCGTGTGAGGAACCCGGGGTCCAATGACTCCGTCGTGGGGGGCGCCCAAGGTCTGAGCTTGTTCAACACTATCTTGTATGGGCGCCCCCACGGGTCCTCCTCCAGAGCCTGCAGGAGCTCCTCCCAAGCCCTGTCCCTGGCCACTTTTATGGCTATGGAGAGGGCCCGCTTGGCGGCGCGGTATCCCTCTCCAGCCTCCTCCAATCTATCGGGATCGTGGCTGCGCCGGGCTCGCAGCCAGATCCTACGGGCGCGGACGGAGGAGCGCCTTAACTCGGCTATCTCCTCCGTCCACCAATACGTTTTCCGACGTGGATTCGGCCTTGATCGGGGCATACCGGCGTTGCACGCCTCGGTCATGACTGCCCCGATCCTTTCGGCCATGTCATCCACGTCGGCCGTTTCGTCGCCGAGCGTGACCTCTCCCCAGAGGGAGGTGCGGATTGCGGCCCGGAATACCTCGCAATCCACCTTCCTCCACTGCCACCTGGGGAATTGCTCGGCGACGTTTCTTCTTCGGGCCTGAGCCCCCGGCGCATCGGCCAGGAGGGAGAACTCAATGTACTCGTGATCCGACATTGTTTCTACCCCCCCGACCACCGTCCACCCCGACACCCGCCGCGCCGCCGCGGGGTTGGCCCACGTCGTGTCAACAATGGACCCCCCCCTTGCCCGCACACACGTCTGCGCAGTGCCGGAGTTGAGCACGCACAGGCCCAGGCCCGCCGCCCATGCTTCGAGGGTTCTCCCTCTAGCATCCGTGACCGGGGACCCCCACAATGCCGATTTGGCATTGAAGTCCCCGGCCACGACTACCGGAGCCGGGTTGAACCTCTCGACGCTTCTCCTAATATCGTCGAGGGCCGCCCCGAACTCCGCCAGGCTCCATCTGGGGGGCAAGTATACCCCCACCACTATAGCCTGGCCCCACCTCACGACGACGAATCCTTCGCCCCCCTCAACCCGAGTGCAGGGCACCGGATCCGTCGTCTGTCTCCACGTCACCGCCACGGAGCCGCACCGACCCGCCGCCCAACATGGGTGATCTTGCGGGATCGAGTACGGCTCCGAGATTATGCCCAGACCACTGTCGCGTTCCGCCATGGACTGAAGGAACAAGTCCTGCGCGGCGCGACAGTGGTTCAGATTGGCCTGCAATATTTTAGGGGGGGGCATTACTTGTGTCCCCCGTTATCGGAGGCCTCCCCCTCCTTCTCCCGCCTTGTCCCCCCTTTCGAAGGGCGATCCTTCCCCGAGGCTTTGCCCTTGCCTGGGAGCTTCCTCTTGTTTGCGGGTTCCCTCGCCGCATTGTCCTCCTCGCTTCCCCCTTCCTCCGGCGCCTCCAGCGCTCTTTTAAGGGGGGCCCTTTCCGCGGCCGTTGATGCAGAGGAGTTTGCATCCTCCACGGGTCGCATCTCCACATCATCCTCCTCCCTCTGCGCTGGCGGCGGAGTCCGTGTGGTCGCCCATCCGGGCTTCCCCTTTTTTCTTGCTGCCGCGCACGCCTTGCTGCCCGCCCTGTGCGCGGAAGGCTTTTTCAGATCCGCGCACACCGGACAGTTCGCCTTCTCGGCGCATTCCCGAGCACGGTGACCGTCTGCGCCACATCTATAGCACCTTGCGCTACGGTCCACCGCGCTCTTACAGGTCGCCCGGATGTGGCCTCCCTCCAGGCACCGGAAGCACTGGAGGGGGCGTGCCTCCAGCTGCTGCACCCTCGCGGTGAACCATCCCAGAAGGAGCCTGTTGCCCCCCTTCTGGATGGCCGCAACCGCCGCCAGAGGGCACCTGACCCAGGCCGTCAACAGGCCGTTGGGGCCCCGTCTAAATGGGCCCACCTGCACCTGTGCCCCAGCGCATCCGCCCACGTCAGCCACCGCCTCCGCCACCTCTGCGGGCGATACCGAGTCCTCGATGTCGAGAACCCGGATCTCGCCCGTCTTCACCGGTCGGGATACCGTGACCCCCTCCCGGTCGCGGAACAGCTCGCTCATTTTATTTGCGAGCTTATCCGCCTTCTCACTTCCCTCCTTGCCGGGGAACTCTATCAATAGCGCCCCGGTTTGGGCCCTCTTTGGTCTTAACGGACCTTCAATACCCAAGTCCTTGAGGGTGATACTGCTTCTCGCCTCCTTCATGAGGAGGTCGTATTCACCCCCAAGGCAGGTCAACACCACCGCTGCGGTTTTAGGTGGTTTCCTCGCCCCCACTCTGCCCTTTTCGGCTTTCGCGTTCGCGTTCCTGCTGCTGCTAGCGGGCGCCGCTTTCCTCCCTTTGCTGTCGCTAGGGGCTGGCTTTTCCCCTGTACCTCTCTTTGTCGGGGCCTTCCTCTGCTGTTGCTGTTGTTTTCAGCTGCCCCCGCTGCGACTGAGCTTGCGATGGCTGCGTCGCCTGTCCGCTCCTGGTCGGTCTTGACGCGGACCGATCTCCCCTCTGCTGCTGCGGCTTCCTGCCCCGCTTAACCACCTCCGTCCAGGTGTCCTGCGCGGGTTTCGCCGGCTGCTTACGTGCGCCTGAGGGAGTCCTGCTCTCGCGGCCTTTCCCTTCGGCTGATCCCTTCCCCGGCGCTTCCTTTGCTGCTTTGTCCCTCTGGGGCCTGTTTCCGCTCCTTCCCCTTCCGCCCTCTTTTTGGTTGGAGGGGACACGGTTAACCAGGGGGGGTGGGGGTGGTGGAGGCATGGAGATCCTCTCCATCACTCCCCGGAACATCTCCTCCATCCTCCTTTCCATCCGGCCCATCTCCGCCTTGAGCCTTTCCTCCAGGCTCACCTCCACCGGTTGTGCCCTCTTCGGTGGTACTGCAGGGTCAATAATGGCTGGCGGCCCTCCCTGCAGCGACGGTCTCACCGCCGCGGGCATCCCCTTCTCCTCAATCTCTTTGAGGATTTCCTCTCTTCGGCAGACGAGCTCCTCTTCTCCCGAGGAGTCTTCGTCCCTTACCACGTTCGCCCTCTTCTTTTTCTTCTTACTCCTTGAGGAGGTCCCGTGGTTTTCCTGCGAGGGAGGGGTGGTGCTTGTCTCCGCCGCATCCACCTCCATCGTCTCCTCCCCCCAGGGCACTCCCTGTCTCTCCTCGAGCTTCTTTCGGAGCTCGGCCACTTCCTCCTCCAGCCTGGCCGTTTTCCGCCGGAGATCCTCGATCTCGACGTCCTTAGCCACTGGGTCTTCGCCCGTTCGCATGCGGCCGATTAAGTGCGCCGCTGCCGCGCTGATGGTAGCCGCCGCCCTGTTGAGGCTACCCTGGTCCGCCCCTCTCAAGGTCTTACTAGTGGTATTGACCTTGTCGACCGTGGCCACCTGTTCCACGATCCTCCGCGCTAGGTCCTCGGTTGGGCAGTGTTTCAGCTCCTCAAGGAGCTTATGCTCCTTCTCCTTCCTGCTCTTCGACAGGGCTGCTGGGACCAGAGGGTCGGACAGATCCCTCATCCTCTTCTCCTCCTCCCTGCGCTGCTTGTCGGCCCAGTTCCTCTTCTTGATCTCATACTCCCCGGTTGTTACGGGCCTTCCCCTTTTCTTGGACTCCGGTCCATGGATCAGCTCCCCCTCCTCGTTCTCAACTACCGAGCAGTCCGA
>JASTWR010002662.1:0-12654 GCA_030770355.1 Harpagoxenus sublaevis
AGTTAACCGGCGTGTCCCGTGTGCAGGAGGCAATAGCCAATCAATCACCCACTTTGCCGGAAAGAGCATCTTCCGTTGCGCGGAAAAAGTTGAACTCGATCCAATTTTTGCCGTGCAGCAAGCGTTGCCTGTGTGCAGGAATCATAATACGAGAAGTTTCGAGAAACCAATTCTTGCGTCGTATGTATTCGCGCAAGGTATTTTACATCGTGGAGCCTAGGAGGCTTACTCAATTCCAAATTTTTGAGTCTTTATTGTCATCTATATCTCAATGAAATTGACTTATTCTCTCTTGTCGTCACCATAACCATTGTACTGAGAAGATCCTCTCACACGATCCTTTCTCCCTTTCCACGTCATTCTTCCTCTTTTCTTATTTTTTTCTTTCACAAATCTATTTATTGCAATTACATAAAAGTATTCTTATGTATAATTTTTGTTACAGTGCCCTAAAATATTGTTACAGTTCTCAACGATATATAGGACTGCTCGTACGACGTTGCATATCTATACGCTTTCCTGGACGCAAAAATACCTTGTGCATTATAGTGTGCAATTCTACAGTCATTCAGACAACAGTACTTGTACTTTTATATGTGAGTACAACAATTATTATAATTATTTTTTTTTTAAATCGACTTATAAATGAATACGCACAAATACTATACCAAAAACTATAAGTACATATACATATATCTGTATGAGTAGATGTATAGGGGGGATTCGAACCCAACCTAGGGCGAGGAGGGTAGAGGGGAAGGGGGGTTCCGCGGCGCGGGGTACTCCATACCCGGTGGGCGAGGGGTCCGCGGGGGCAAGGGAGGGGGCCAAATGTTGGCGAGGGGGGTAGAGGGGAAGGGGGGTTCCGCAGCGCGGGGTACTCCATGCCCGGTAGGCGAGGGGTCCGCGGGGCGAGGGAGGGGGAATGCTGGGCGAGGGGTCCGCGGGGAGTGGTGGGGAATGCTGGGCCAGGGGTCCGCGGGGAGTGGTGGGGAATGCTGGGCGAGGGGTCCGCGGGGAGAGGGGAACCGCGTTTACTGACATCGCGGCGGCCCGCGGGAGAGGGGAAACCGCGCTATGGGTCGCGAGGATGAGGACGCGGAGGCCCGCGGTGAGGAGGGTCCGCGTAATATTATACCGTATCACTCGCGTGCGTCTTCTCGCTCTCGCCCCCACTCGCGACGGCTGCAGATCAGCGTGACATCACCGCGCGCTTGCATATCACGTTCTCTCTCTCTCCCCACTTACCTCTTCGCGTTCTCTCTCATACTCAACCAATCTTCTTTCTCGCGTTCAGAGGTGTGTATTTTCTTCGCGTTCACATATCTCTTAGCGCTCTCTCCATCAGTATTTTTTTAAAAATTATTTTAATTTAATTTAATTTAATTTAATATTTTGAAGATAATTTAATACTCCAGCAGAAATGAAATTATTTTAAACCGACTTTAGTACTTTAGATAATGCAATATTTTTTTAAATATTTTAATAAATATTTATTTTAGAACTAATCTTATAAAATAGATAGCGCAATTTAAGGAATTGGAATAGGGAGAGGCTGAAGAATAATAAATTCACTTTTTTAAAATCATATTATACATTTATTAAGTTTTTAAAATTTATAACACCTAATTATAAAAAGCTGATGATGCAGCGCAATTTGGAATTGGAATAGGGAGATGTGGAAAAATAATAAATTTACTTTTTACTATAATATATACATTTAATTTTGAAAAAAGTTATACATAATACCTCACGCACGGTGATATTATTTTAAAACATACAACGTAGAACACTCATCCATACTCTCTCAACTTTGCGTAGACTGGCGTAGACTTCAGCGCATTGACAATACAGGTTATGAAATAAATTTTATTAAGAAATTGTGAACGACCATATGCGCGCCTGCACAAAATAGGAAACCCGTCATACTGACCTGTATGTCTCTGCAACACCCTGTACATACGTACATACTGACCTGTATGTCTCTGCAACACCCTGTACATACATACATACTGACCTGTATGTCTCTGCAACACCCTGTACATACGTACATACTGACCTCTATGTCTCTGCAACACCCTGTACATACATACATACTGACCTGTATGTCTCTGCAACACCCTGTACATACGTACATACTGACCTCTATGTCTCTGCAACACCCTGTACATACATACATACTGACCTGTATGTCTCTGCAACACCCTGTACATACGTACATACATCATACATACATACATACATACATACATACATACATACATACATACATACATACATACATGCATACATACATACATACATACACACGTAAAGAAAATGTAATTGCATCTTCACATAGGACACATCTAATAACTATGTGGGGAAAAGGGAAAAGAAAATAAAACATTTTAACGTTTATATAATTTATTTCTGAACCTTCATACGAGATACGATGTATGGACAATGGTTCCATGCAAACGTATGTGTGATGAAATCATCGCGACATTGATATGAGTATCATGCCAATGACTCTGCATGCATAATCTCAAATTGAAACTGTATCTAAAACGAACTTTGTCGTCTTGCATGTCCACTGATCATACGTACGTACATACGTACAGTACATACATACATACATACATACATACGTACATACATACATACATACATACATACATACATACATACATACATACATACATACATACATACATACATACATACATACATACATACATACATACATACATACATACATACATACATACATACATACATACATACATACATACATACATACATACATACATACATACATACATACATACATACATACATACATACATACATACATACATACATACATACATACATACATACATACATACATACATACATACATACATACATACATACATACATACATACATACATACATACATACATACATACATACATACATACATACATACATACATACATACATACATACATACATACATACATACATACATACATACATACATACATACATACATACATACATACATACATACATACATACATACATACATACATACATACATACATACATACATACATACATACATACATACATACATACATACATACATACATACATACATACATACATACATACATACATACATACATACATACATACATACATACATACATACATACATACATACATACATACATACATACATACATACATACATACATACATACATACATACATACATACATACATACATACATACATACATACATACATACATACATACATACATACATACATACATACATACATACATACATACATACATACATACATACATACATACATACATACATACATACATACATACATACATACATACATACATACATACATACATACATACATACATACATACATACATACATACATACATACATACATACATACATACATACATACATACATACATACATACATACATACATACATACATACATACATACATACATACATACATACATACATACATACATACATACATACATACATACATACATACATACATACATACATACATACATACATACATACATACATACATACATACATACATACATACATACATACATACATACATACATACATACATACATACATACATACATACATACATACATACATACATACATACATACATACATACATACATACATACATACATACATACATACATACATACATACATACATACATACATACATACATACATACATACATACATACATACATACATACATACATACATACATACATACATACATACATACATACATACATACATACATACATACATACATACATACATACATACATACATACATACATACATACATACATACATACATACATACATACATACATACATACATACATACATACATACATACATACATACATACATACATACATACATACATACATACATACATACATACATACATACATACATACATACATACATACATACATACATACATACATACATACATACATACATACATACATACATACATACATACATACATACATACATACATACATACATACATACATACATACATACATACATACATACATACATACATACATACATACATACATACATACATACATACATACATACATACATACATACATACATACATACATACATACATACATACATACATACATACATACATACATACATACATACATACATACATACATACATACATACATACATACATACATACATACATACATACATACATACATACATACATACATACATACATACATACATACATACATACATACATACATACATACATACATACATACATACATACATACATACATACATACATACATACATACATACATACATACATACATACATACATACATACATACATACATACATACATACATACATACATACATACATACATACATACATACATACATACATACATACATACATACATACATACATACATACATACATACATACATACATACATACATACATACATACATACATACATACATACATACATACATACATACATACATACATACATACATACATACATACATACATACATACATACATACATACATACATACATACATACATACATACATACATACATACATACATACATACATACATACATACATACATACATACATACATACATACATACATACATACATACATACATACATACATACATACATACATACATACATACATACATACATACATACATACATACATACATACATACATACATACATACATACATACATACATACATACATACATACATACATACATACATACATACATACATACATACATACATACATACATACATACATACATACATACATACATACATACATACATACATACATACATACATACATACATACATACATACATACATACATACGCACGCACGCCACGCACGCACGCACGCACGCACGCACGCACGCACGCACGCACGCACGCACGCACGCACGCACGCACGCACGCACGCACGCACGCACGCACGCACGCACGCACGCACGCACGCACGCACGCACGCACGCACGCACGCACGCACGCACGCACGCACGCACGCACGCACGCACGCACGCACGCACGCACGCACGCACGCACGCACGCACGCACGCACGCACGCACGCACGCACGCACGCACGCACGCACGCACGCACGCACGCACGCACGCACGCACGCACGCACGCACGCACGCACGCACGCACGCACGCACGCACGCACGCACGCACGCACGCACGCACGCACGCACGCACGCACGCACGCACGCACGCACGCACGCACGCACGCACGCACGCACGCACGCACGCACGCACGCACGCACGCACGCACGCACGCACGCACGCACGCACGCACGCACGCACGCACGCACGCACGCACGCACGCACGCACGCACGCACGCACGCACGCACGCACGCACGCACGCACGCACGCACGCACGCACGCACGCACGCACGCACGCACGCACGCACGCACGCACGCACGCACGCACGCACGCACGCACGCACGCACGCACGCACGCACGCACGCACGCACGCACGCACGCACGCACGCACGCACGCACGCACGCACGCACGCACGCACGCACGCACGCACGCACGCACGCACGCACGCACGCACGCACGCACGCACGCACGCACGCACGCACGCACGCACGCACGCACGCACGCACGCACGCACGCACGCACGCACGCACGCACGCACGCACGCACGCACGCACGCACGCACGCACGCACGCACGCACGCACGCACGCACGCACGCACGCACGCACGCACGCACGCACGCACGCACGCACGCACGCACGCACGCACGCACGCACGCACGCACGCACGCACGCACGCACGCACGCACGCACGCACGCACGCACGCACGCACGCACGCACGCACGCACGCACGCACGCACGCACGCACGCACGCACGCACGCACGCACGCACGCACGCACGCACGCACGCACGCACGCACGCACGCACGCACGCACGCACGCACGCACGCACGCACGCACGCACGCACGCACGCACGCACGCACGCACGCACGCACGCACGCACGCACGCACGCACGCACGCACGCACGCACGCACGCACGCACGCACGCACGCACGCACGCACGCACGCACGCACGCACGCACGCACGCACGCACGCACGCACGCACGCACGCACGCACGCACGCACGCACGCACGCACGCACGCACGCACGCACGCACGCACGCACGCACGCACGCACGCACGCACGCACGCACGCACGCACGCACGCACGCACGCACGCACGCACGCACGCACGCACGCACGCACGCACGCACGCACGCACGCACGCACGCACGCACGCACGCACGCACGCACGCACGCACGCACGCACGCACGCACGCACGCACGCACGCACGCACGCACGCACGCACGCACGCACGCACGCACGCACGCACGCACGCACGCACGCACGCACGCACGCACGCACGCACGCACGCACGCACGCACGCACGCACGCACGCACGCACGCACGCACGCACGCACGCACGCACGCACGCACGCACGCACGCACGCACGCACGCACGCACGCACGCACGCACGCACGCACGCACGCACGCACGCACGCACGCACGCACGCACGCACGCACGCACGCACGCACGCACGCACGCACGCACGCACGCACGCACGCACGCACGCACGCACGCACGCACGCACGCACGCACGCACGCACGCACGCACGCACGCACGCACGCACGCACGCACGCACGCACGCACGCACGCACGCACGCACGCACGCACGCACGCACGCACGCACGCACGCACGCACGCACGCACGCACGCACGCACGCACGCACGCACGCACGCACGCACGCACGCACGCACGCACGCACGCACGCACGCACGCACGCACGCACGCACGCACGCACGCACGCACGCACGCACGCACGCACGCACGCACGCACGCACGCACGCACGCACGCACGCACGCACGCACGCACGCACGCACGCACGCACGCACGCACGCACGCACGCACGCACGCACGCACGCACGCACGCACGCACGCACGCACGCACGCACGCACGCACGCACGCACGCACGCACGCACGCACGCACGCACGCACGCACGCACGCACGCACGCACGCACGCACGCACGCACGCACGCACGCACGCACGCACGCACGCACGCACGCACGCACGCACGCACGCACGCACGCACGCACGCACGCACGCACGCACGCACGCACGCACGCACGCACGCACGCACGCACGCACGCACGCACGCACGCACGCACGCACGCACGCACGCACGCACGCACGCACGCACGCACGCACGCACGCACGCACGCACGCACGCACGCACGCACGCACGCACACACACACACACACACACACACCACACACACACACACCACACACACACACACACACACACACACACACACACACACATACATACATACATACATACATACATACATACATACATACATGCATACATGCATACATAGCATACATACATACATGCATACATACATACATACATGCATACATGCATACATGCATACATGCATACATGCATACATGCATACATGCATACATGCATACATGCATACATGCATACATGCATACATGCATACATGCATACATGCATACATGCATACATGCATACATGCATACATGCATACATGCATACATGCATACATGCATACATGCATACATGCATACATGCATACATGCATACATGCATACATGCATACATGCATACATGCATACATGCATACATGCATACATGCATACATGCATACATGCATACATGCATACATGCATACATGCATACATGCATACATGCATACATGCATACATGCATACATGCATACATGCATACATGCATACATGCATACATGCATACATGCATACATGCATACATGCATACATGCATACATGCATACATGCATACATGCATACATGCATACATGCATACATGCATACATGCATACATGCATACATGCATACATGCATACATGCATACATGCATACATGCATACATGCATACATGCATACATGCATACATGCATACATGCATACATGCATACATGCATACATGCATACATGCATACATACATTCGTAAAGCAAATGCAATTGCATATTCACATAGGACACATCTAATAACTATGTGGAAAAAAGGGGAAAGAAAATAAAACATTCTAACGTTTATATAATTAATTTTTAAAAAGATCGTAACTTCTTCTGGCATTGCGACCACCAGTTAAATATTTTAAATACATTTTGTAATGCGCAATTCTTAACATCAAACGTACACCAAACGTACACAAACGTACACAAACGTACACAAACGTACACAAACATATATTAAACGTACACAAACGTACATCAAACGTACGCAAACGTATGCAAACGTACATCAAACGTATATACCTATATCATACGTATATCATACGTATATCATGCGTACATTATATGTACTCTCCCACATGTTCTCTCTCTCTCGCTTTCGCTCCTGCTCGCGTTCTTTTTATCTCCTCCATGGCCTCTTTCTCATTCTCATTTCCTTTTATATCCCATATTCGCATTCTCTCTCAGTCCCATTGTCCCACCTATATCTCCTCATATTCTCTTCCCGCTCGCGTCTCCTCCCTTTTTCTCTCGTTCGCGTTCGCGTTCGCGTCTTCTCCCTTGCTCGCCTCCCCGCCTATATCACCCCATTCTCTCTTTTTCACCCTCCCGCTCGTGTCCTCTCGCTCGCACACCTTCTTACGCGCGGTACGGCTATCATTTGCATCATAATTATTACGTGTTATTGCTACTCCCATTAATTTCAGGATTACTACCACATTCCGTCGGTTGTGAATTTAGAAAAGAAAATATTTACGTTACGCTTGCGAAGATATTTATGTGACAACTCATATTTTAACACAAATTCAAAAATTATTTATTTTATGAATAACGACTAAAACATTTTTTAAGCATTACATCATTTATACATATCGTTAGAATTTGGAAATAGAGGGGAAATGGTAAATGAAAGGTATGTGAAAGAACAAAAGTTATATCTACATACATATAATGTGAAACATTTATTGAATAATCAAAATTATACAATTTTTGGTTTTTAGATCACCGACATTTTTTTTATTTCTTTACGCGTTTTCTTTTTTCAACAAGTTGAAAACCGTATTAGTAGCATTTAAGTTCTTATGTTTATGCCCACATTTCTTCGGGCTCGTCGATATCATACGGGCGGAGTCCGAACAGCCGAGTCAAATCAAAAATATCATGTGGAGATTGGTAAATATCATCGATTTGGCGGGCCTCTAATGTATCCCGCCACAGATCTTCGAGATCGTATCGGCGTTCCCATCGCTCCGCTTGCACTGATCTCTGATGGTCAATGTTGATAAACCTGTCAATGCGTATGTCTCCATGCCAAAAAGACTGGAAAAATATAAAATACTATTATATACATGTATATAGTACAAAAATGTAAAAATGTTATACATTTTGTACATAAGTAATCTTACGTTGTACTCGGGGATGGTTCGCAGCCATATTTCATTTCTAATACGGATTTCAGCTATTTGTAGATATCCGACACAAACCCACTGACAATAAAGAAAATATTAAACCACTATAAGACCACACATATCCATACATCATATAAAGGCGTTGGCACATGAATGACTTTTTGCCATGCGGTAGAGTCGCGTGACAGACCGTGCGCACGAGCAACTTTTGTCGTGCGGCAAAGTCGCTCGTATGCCCGCGCCATAAGAATGTTGTACTTACCCCTACAATAGGATAGGTAACTTTTATGTAACCAAAGATAGGCATCCTTTTAGACAGAGTACAGCTGGGCACTAGTACGATTCTACACTGACTGCAAAAGACTGAGCCCGAGCCCAGTAGCGAATAGTTATCTCGCGAAAGTAGCGAAATCTGACACCTTCATACGAGATACGACATATGGGTAATGGTTTTGACAATTTAGAATCACCGGGAGAAATAGTAACGCACGCGAGTAACGTACGCCGCAAGTACACGCGGAAACTATAAACATATACTTATTACTAGATATACTTAAAAATACTATACTACAATAAGAACAAAACGATTTATTCTCTCTCCCATTCACATCGGCCGCGGGTCCGCGTGACATCATCGCGCGCTTGCACGTTCTCTCTCATACTCACCTAATGTTCGCGTCTTCTCTTTTGCTTTCAGGTGTTCTCTTCGCGAACGCCTACCTATTAGCGTTCTCTCACACGGTATTTAATTTTTAAATGTTTTATTAATTTAATACTTTAGATAAGAATTAGTATTTACCGTTCTAAATATTTTTAATTTAATATTTTGGATATAATTTAATACTTTATCAGAAATAATTATTTTAAATGATAAACCAAATCATGAATCAATATCGATGAACCGATTATAGTTAAAGATAATACATACAAAACTGCAAATCTTACATTAGCGCCGCCGCAAAAGTCAATGACCCAATAATATCATTTCAAAGACAATGTCCCGATAATTTCATCGAACATGTGCAAAATTGCAAATCATGCATTAGCGCCGATGCACGATTGCTGCGTGCGCTATAGTCCGCGGGGAGGGAAATCACATTTTCGGACGTCGCGGCGGCCCGCGGGGAGAGGGGAACCGCGCTATGGTTCGCGGGGGATGGGGGTCCGCGCTACGGTCTGCAAGGAGGAGAACGGATGCCACGGTGTCCGCGGGTAGGGGTAGGGGGTACCACGTAGGGGTTCCATGGTGAGGGGGTCAAGAGCGCTGCAGCCCGCGTGATGTCACATCATGTATATTTCCCACGTGTTATCTTTCTAGCTCTCGCTCCCGCTCACGTCTTCTCTCTCTCTTCCACACACATTTACGTTTTCTCTCGCATTTATATCACGTATTCGCGTTCTTTCTATCATACTCACCTTCTTACTTATATCTCCTCGTATTCTCTCACCGCTCCCGTTTGCGTCTTCTCTCCTGCTCTCAGGTGTTTTTCCTTATTCATATATCTATTTGCGTTCTTTCGTCCGGTATTTAAAAATTTTAAGTATTTTATTAATTTAATACTTTAGATAATAATTTAATAGCTATTTGATTTTAACAACTAATTATAATCTAAAAGGACACAACCTAATCTTAAGGAATTGGAATATGGAGATGGCGAAAGGAAAATAAATTTAAGCTAAAAGATTTGCTCTTTAAAATAGAAAGTCACAGTCTTTTATAATTAAGCGACGCGGTAGCGTTCTACCGTCCGGTATTTAAATTTTAAGTATTTTATTAACGCAATTTAAGGAATTGGAAAGGAGAGGTGGAAGGATAATAAATTTTAACTTTTGCTTCCTCATAGAGGAAGCTTTGTTTTCGTAAAAAAATTTTTTTTTTTAGTTGCCGCTGCCAATGTGTTCAGAATGTTTTAAAATGTTTACTAAAAATTGAAATTACATCTAAAGTGGACTTAGTCACCATGCATGTCCGCAGCAGCCGTACATCGGCGCTTGACTTATGAATTGCAGAATTTTGCAGTTTTGCACACGTTTAATGAAGTCATCGCGAGACGTGATGACTGCCCATGAAAACGATATCATGTCATTGACTTACGCGAAACTGCAAAAATTGAAATTGTATCTAAATTGGACTTTTGTCATCATGCATGTCCGCAAAAAAAATAATTATCATGACCGCGCCCCACGACGGTTAAATCATCGAGACAAACATTTTTTATCTCAGATATTTAATCGAGGATATTTTATGTTTAATCCGCCTAAACAATACGTTCGCTTGACAATAAGCGATGTCATAACCGACTATTGCAGCGAAACATGTCCCAACACGTTCGCCCAAAACCTTGATAAACAACTTTTCTTAGAATACGTTCTAGAAGTATTATTCCCACCACGTCATAATTTTAAAAAAGGGGAGGGTGTTTTCGCGTATACGCTCCGTTAATTTTATGCGATCGGTCAGTCTTGTATCAGCCGCTTGTACAAACGATCGACTTGCCATAACCGAAAGTGAAAAATGTACTCCGCTGCGGGAAGCAACAGTGGTGGCGCACGCATGAATTATTACGTGCCGATTCCCGAAGCTGCAACTCCATCGAGTGAGAACAAGTAAGTTTCGTTTAATTTATAGAGTCTCCTATTTTATAATTTTTCCAATTTTATTATTTTAAAACCTTATCTTGTTCTTTTTTCTACAGCACTTCGTTGGAGCGTCGTGCGGTGCGTATACTCAACAGACGATACGGATTGACACGTACAGCTTACAAATATTTGGACATTGGGGTCAGCGTCAGTCTGAAACCTCCACACGAATCCTCCTTTGTCGAATTGGTCCTTGGTGACAACCGAGGAAATCAAATCGCGATGTTTTATTACACGTGGAAGAAGCTCATCGATAGACGCATGGATGTCAAACGACTTGTGCAGTCAGCTGTCGGTCAGTCGCTGACTATTCCGACTCTTCCAGAAGACCTAATACTCGAAGTTGTACAAATGCGTGATGATAAACTTGTAAAATTGTCATCGCGCA
>JASTWR010002663.1:0-12608 GCA_030770355.1 Harpagoxenus sublaevis
CCCTAGTTGGGTTCGAACCGGCCCTCTATACCTACTTATATATTTAGACAAACTTACATAAAATAATTATAAAATTCGTCAAATAATAACGTTTCTAACATCTTTTTTTTTTATATATATAAGTAGGGGGAAATCTTCAAAAGACCCCCGGGAAGCCCGCCGTTCTCCGGGGAGTGTGGGACTCGATCCGGCCGAGTTGCGAGCAACCCGGACGAATCGCCTAACCACTAAAACCCTCTACTTGGCTAAGCCATCTTTCCTCTAGCGATGGGGTACCAGGAACACAAAGCTTGCGCCGAGTATGACTTCTAGTACCGCTTCTGAGGCTGCATTGGTGGTGGAATGCACTTCCATGACGGGCATCCATCCGTGTGCGTGTACCTAAACATGAATCATGTCAAAATTTGGATAATCAGTCAGAGTCCGATTGAGTCCTGGCGGGGAGAATGACTATATACGCCGTCGCTGGCGGCGCTGCTGGAGCAGCTGCCGCTGCTGATGATGTTGGCCCTGTCGTTTCCTCTCCGCGTTTTCTTTACATTTTATTATTTCCTCCACGTATGACGCTACACGATTCCTTTGGTCAGGTCCGGTTAACACGACTTCCAGCATTTTCTCTATAGAGTCTAGGTCCACCTTGGTGTCCTCCCCTAATGCCATCCTATGGGTTACCCAGGCTGGGCAGTCCACAAATGTGTGGTGCGGATCGTCCACTCAACCCGGGTCCCAACAATGGGAGCATGAGGGCATCGGGGACTTCCCTATCATGTGCAAGAACTTGTTAAAACAACCATGTCCAGATAATGCTTGAGTCAGTCTATAGTTAAACATCCGTGCCCCCTTTCCAGCCACTCATTAAAAATCGGAAGAATCAATCTCCTGACCCGATGACCGGGGTCAGTGTCTTTCATTTCTGATAAGTGCCTCTTCCATATATTCCGTTCTAATTCCTGTCCCTTTTTCTTAATCACCCTTCTGGCCTTGGGACCAGGATGCCACTATTCTTGACTCAATGTCCTTAATCGTTCTATATACACATTCTCTGTGCCGGGCCACAATATCAAATGGGGGTATACCCGCCAGTAGTGTAGCTGCCGCAAATGCAATAGTGCAATAACCCGATATGACTCTAATGGCGAGTCGCCTCTGGATCCTATATATAGGTAGTACGTTCTTCCGTACGAGGACCTCATCACGGGCCCCCAGCGGAGCTCCATAGAGCAAAATGGACATAATTACATTGGCGTAAAGCTTCCTTTTATTGGCCTGCGGACCACGTAGATTGTGCATTAGGCGACACAGGTAGCCCATCGTTTTCTCCGCCTTCCTCGCTGCGTATTGGAGATGTTCCGTATACTTCCATTGGTCGTCGATCACTATTCCAAGGCATTAAGAGAGGGGGATGAGAAGATACTCTCTCCACTCACGTCAACCACCAAGCTTCTACTAGGGCCCTTTCCCCGAAAGACCACCATCTCAGTCTTTTCCGGGCAGACTCTTAAGCCCAGACTCCTAATGGCTCTCATAATTATTTCCACGGCGATCAAGGCCCGAGCGACCACTTCCTTTTCATCAAAGCCGCCGATAACCAAACTAGAGTCATCCGCAAAGGCACGAATAAAAGTGTCCCTGGGGAGACCCACCCTTAGCACATAATCGTACACAATATTCCAAAAGAGTGGGCCCAGTACGGACCCCTGGGGGACCCCGCATGTCACCTCTTCCGTGAGTGAATCCGAGACCAGTTGGGCAGTGATACGCCTGTCCTTGAGGTAGTCCTTAATAAGGTTAACTATGTACCTTGGGACTCCTTTGTCTATTAACGCCTTGATAATTCGGCGCCATGGTAGTGAATTGGAGGCGTTGCTAATATCCAGACTAATGACCACGCAAAGGCCTCCATCCTCGGTATAATACTCCCTAAGACGTCGCATTTCCTGGACCGCGTCACAAGTAGACCTGCCCACACAAATCCATACTGGGCGTTGGATATGCCTTTATCTTTAGCCTCTTCCAGAATATGAGCTCTCTGCCCGTACTACTCTTTGAGTAATTTTCCCAATTCTGGAAGAAGGCAAATCGGCCGATACGATGAGGGAAGGCCTTCCTGTTTCTTGGGCTTCTTTAGAAACACCAATCTGGCCGTCTTCCATTGTTTGGGAAAAATACCCTGTTTCAGACACTTGGTGAAGCAATCCGCCAGTAGATTGAGGAATCTTTCGTAGACAAACTTCACAATACGGCTGTCCACTCCATCTGGACCTGGCGCGGCTTTTCTAGATGACATTTTCTTGACCGCAATGTGCAACTCTGCCTCTGAAACCTCTGGAACATCATTAGGGGAGACCGGCAGATGCGACCAGTTATGTGGAGCCATAGACGGAAACAAGGTCTTAATGACTTGCTTCACGGTACTAGTTGGAAGGCAGTCCAATGGAGCTACCGCGTTCGAGCCCTTTAATTTAGCCAGTACGATTTTATAGGGTCTCCCCCAAGGGTCCTTGTCGAGGGTGCCGAGCAATTCTTTCCACGCAATCGCTTTCGCCGAGTTAATCGCCTGACGGTAGCAACGTCTCGCTGCTCTATACTCGGTCTCGGTCTCAATTAAAGCGTATTCCGGGGAATGACGCTTCTTTCTTAGCCGACTAAATATTCGTCTTGTGGAAAGACACTTACGTCTGGCCTCGGCTACTGCGGGAGTCCACCAATATACTCTCCTGGAGACATTGTTGCCAGTCTTAGGCATTGCTTCATTGCAAGCCCTCTCGATCGCCTCTGAAACATGGATCACTGTGTCTTCTGTTTGATCCGGTGCAGGGTTCCAGCAGTGGCCCACTAAAACCGAAATAAATTTATCTGGGTCCAATTTACTGAACTGCCAGCCCTTTCTAAAGTGCCTCGATCGTCGTTTCGTGAGGAAAGACGACCGCATAGAGATCACTATGTATAAATGGTCGGATAACGACTCTTGGTCGCTCATGACTCGCCACCCGGCAACAATTGGGACCAATCCAGGGGTACACCAAGTGAGATCAACAATTGATCCCCCTCTTCCTCTCTTACACGTCTGGGTCTGGCCCTGGTTTAGGAGGACCAGTTGCAGAGCTTCCGCCCATCTCTCCAGCATATCTCCCTCTGCGTAGTGAGGCGATCACCCCATGAGAATGACCTGGCGTTAAAATCCCCTGCAATTACGGCTCTCCTATGCCTGATTCTCCCGACTTCCACGGACAATTTGTCCAAAAATAGCTCGAAGTCTTAGACGGGCTGTTAGGGGAAAAATAACAGCTTACAAAGAATATGCTGCCGATCTCGACCATCACAATGCCCTCAGAGTTGAGATGCACCCTCCATGAGAGCTTAATTCCGAGCATGAAAAAGATCGCGCAGCTATTGTTAGTACACGCTGCCCACAAGCCGCCGCCTTCCGTCCTATAGGGCTCAGCGATAATCGCGACGCGCCGATTCTCCTCTTTTTCATGTAATGTATCATGGCGTCCTGCGCCGCCCTACAGTGGTTGAGGTTGATCTGCAGAACCTTGTTCATCGATGTCCATCTGGGAGAACACCTCCATATTTGCCGCAGACCTCCGATTTGCGGCTTGAGTCTCCTTTGGGAAATTTCTGGCCGTACATTTAGTCGATCCAATACGGTGATCCGCTGAAACTCCCGCTTCCTTGCACAATACGCACCGGAAGGGGGCACCACAACCTGTCGTTTTATGGCCCTCCAAGCCGCATCTGTAGCAGCAGTTGGACCTATCCTTTGGGCTGCCGCAAGTCTGCTTGACATGGCCAAACTGGAGACAGCAATGGCATTGCATCGGTCTCTCTTTTAGCAGTTCAACTCGCGCAACTGACCACCCTATCTTAATGCGCCCTTGAGTGGTTACCTTGAGCGCCGCCGCAAGGGGACACTTGACCCAAGTGACCCCCAATCTATTCGGAAGGGCTTTAATAGGCTCTGGCCTTATTTCATTCACTCTGCAGGCTCCTTCCTTTGCTATCATCTCGGCAACTTCCTGCGAAGGAACCGAGTCGTCTTGACCAGCTATTTTTAAGTCAGCCATCTTAGCTGGGCGGGAAACTTTTACCTTTTCGCCTAATACCTTCTTTAGTTGTTCTGCCATTTGATCGGCCTAATTTTTGTTGTCGTCGCCAAATACTTCTATTAGCCTGGCGCCAGACATGGTGGATCTCACCTTGACCATACCGATTCCCAAGTCGTCGGTGGAGACGCAAGATCTCGCCTTATTAATTATCTCCGCGTACGAGATTGAGGAATCCTGGGCCACGAGCGAGATAGCCGCTGTTCTTGGTGGCTTTCTCTTGTCTTTATTTGGAGGGCCCGTAACCCTCTTTCTCCTTTCCGTTCTCACCGTGGTGGTTTGTTTCCACTATCCGCTTGAGAAACCGACTCCTTCGTTGGTGGTAGTACCCCTCCCTTTGGCTGAGGCAGAGCAGGGAATTCTTCGGCCCTCTTAGCCGCTGGATTTCTTTTCCTGGGTTTACGACGCCTCCCACCTTTAACTGCCTGAACCCACTCAACATCCGTCTCCGACACAGCAGTAGACGACGCTTCCGTCCCGTCCTGCGAGGGCCAAGCTCGACCTCTTGGTTGTTGAGGTAAGTTCCTCGACACTGCTCTCGGCCGAAAGTCCGTGTACTGAGTAATCCGAGGACGTATGTCCTGGATTTTCAAACTGCGAGCCACTTGGGCCGTTATCTCGTCTATTACTTCGGGCGGCATGTCCTTCCAATTGAGTGGCGTATGACGGGCCTCCTCTAAACGCTTCTGGGCCGACAAAGGGGGAGGAGGGAGCATTATGGCCCTAGACTCTTTTGCCTCCTGAATCCTTTTTAACTCCTCCCTGGCTTTTCTGCTGTCCTCCTTGTGAGATTTTATGTCCGTGCTTGAGATTAGAAACCTGGATCGTTAGCAAACGGTTCGCCTTTTTTAAATTCTCGTCGGCATTCACCGATTCGGCTCGAGCAGCAAGAAGAAGCGAAGCCTCCCTTATCTTATGTAGTAGAAGCTTCATGCGGCCTTTAAACTTCCCCTGGAGTCTAGATGATCGTTCCCTCATCGAGTCGACTTTGTCGACCATCTCCGAGATCGCAGCACCCAGTCTCCTAGGGGAAGTGGTCTCGTCCCATTTCTCTTCAACCACAGTCATGTCGTTGATATCATCTCCATAATCTTCATCGTCGCCTTCTGCATAATTCGTAGACTGCCTCCTTCTCTTGGACGTTTTGGATATCGTCGAATCCATACTCCTGTCCGATAGCCTATCGTCATCTTCCTTGTCCGTGGGACAAACCATGTTCCAACCTATAGAACCTCCCTGCGGCCAGGAATCCCTGGCCTCTTCGGGCGGAAGCCTGTACGGCCCTTTGTAGTTGGGACCCGATTTACGCCCCCTCGTTTTTCCCTGGGACAAAATGGTCAAATCGGGATCTTGTGTCTCGTCCACGTCCATTTGACGTGGAGACCTGTCCCTTACGTCTTGTATCTCGTCTTGCTTCTCATCCTCTGAGTGGGGCTGGGAACCCCTTGCTATTGTTTTGGCACTTTTAGGACTTACTATATTCTTTTTACTTTCCATTATGATTTTTTCTCCTCCCAACTACGTCGTGTGTAAGATGTGTATGTAAATGTGTGCATGTACGTGAGTGTGTGTGTGAATTTCTCAGGTCTCCAGGCTCCCAGAAAGAACCATAAGGCTCCAGGCAAGGCGACCGCGCGAGAGACAGTGGCCTCGGCAAAGCTCCCCGGGAGAGCGAGCACGGTCCCATCCGGTCACCGTCCGGCAGTACTCGCCCCCCCGAAATTATGCACCCACTGATAGGGCAGCCAGGGCATGCCGGTTAAGCCGCCCCTGGCCCTTGTACTATTGGGCGGCCAGGGAGTGCCCAACCCTGTTTCTGAGCTGTACCCTCTGCCCCACACGCGGCCGCCAACCCAAAACCCCACAGAAACCCCAAGAAACTCAAGAAACCCGGAAAACGTTTCTAACATCTACAACGAGAGACAAATTCGGGAAACGATGAGCGTTTATCCGTATGTCACGTGCGTTTTCTATATTTATATATTTTCGTCCATATATATTTATTTATTTATAAAACAGAATTTTCTCTCACATAAATGATTAACATTACTTTGTATTCACATCATGTCTGTTTAAAATGCTTTTATAAATGACTATTACAGATTCGCTGCTTAAATGTGCCGCTCAGTGTGACGTAAGCTTGGACAAGTCACTGATTGGCTGGCTTTGTAAATATGCGCAAGAGCATACCTATGTATTTATACCATGTACGGACGTACGCTGCGCTAAAGCTGCGTCGCCCGCGTTTTGTTTTGGTAGTACTAGTTGCACTCAACTTCTACTTTTTCCTTCCGTTTTTTATTATAAATAGAACTGGATTCCGCGCCAAAACACTGGGTTTGATACGGCCAACGGCAAAATCGATTAACTTTAACCTTATCATCGCTTTTCACTGCTAATTTTTAAACATCATCAATAATTTAAAGATTTCAGGATATAAATATTGTGAATAAATATTTCACAAATTGATTTTTATTCCCTTATTTTAGTGCAGCTTTTAATATTTTTAAAATCCAGTCGATCGGTGAGTTAACCAAAAATAAATAAATAAATAAATAAGTAAATATGAGGGTCGTTTGAAAAGTCCGTGCAAAAATGAAAATTACTTAATTTTTTTTGATAAACCTTTTTTATTTTTCAACATAGTCTCCTTTTAGGCTTATACACTTCGTCCAACGCTGCTCTAGTTTGTTGATCCCTTCCGAATAATAAGATTTGTCCAAGTCTCTAAAATAGCCATTCGATTTCTGCAATCACCTCCTCGTTTGAATAAAATCTTTTTCCCGCCAGCCATTTCTTCATATTGGGGAACAAATAATAGTCCGAGGGAGCCAAGTCTGGAGAATAGACAGCTGGAAACCGTCCTTGCAACACTTCACACGATTTCGTTTTTGGTCAATTGTGAGCAATCGCGGACCCATCTTGCGGACAGCTTTTTTATGCCCAAATGTTGGTGCAAAATATTATGTACCCGTTCATTCGAGATGCCCACAGCACTAGCAATCTCACGCACCTTCGATCTTCTGTCATCCATCACCATATCATGGATTTTATCAATGATTTCTGGAGTAGTGACCTCAACAGGGCGTCCAGAACGGTCAGCGTCACTTGTGCCCATATGGCCACTCCGAAAATTTTGAAACCACTTATAAACTGTTCTAATCTAAGGTGCAGAGTCACCATAATGTTTATCAAGCTTCTCTTTAGTCTCCTGAGGCGTTTTGCCTTTCATAAAGTAATGTTTAATCAACACACGAAATTCTTTTTTGTCCATTTTTTGAAAATCACTCGCCTCCCTCGATTCAAACAAATGCCAAGCACAAAGAAATAGACCGATCTGGCTGAAACTTGGTGTGTGTTTTTCCAAGAGATGCTACTAACTGAAAATAACCTCGATACGCACCAGTAGTGCCATCTCTCTGATTTTGCACGGACTTTTCAAACGACCCTCGTATGTATATATATATATATATATATATATATATATGTCGTAGGGTTTGTTCCAGGTCCATATTTTTTTTATAGTTGCACTGCATTTACAAATCCAATGTATAACGTTTACAAAAGAATATATTATTATGTATACGATAGATTATAAAATAAATAGAATTTTGTATGCGGTGGTTCTTTCCAGGTCTTTTTAATATACTGGTAATTTCCAGATCTTTTTAATAAACTGATAATTTGCAGGACTGAGAACACAGGATTTATCAATTCTTGTATTTAGCAAACGTGATCACGTGATCCGTTTTGTCGCTCAAACGATCGGTTTTATCGGCTCGTGAAAATGCAGCTTTATGCCTCTTCTATAATACTCGTACTTCGTGGTTTGTAGTTTTTGCCGCGCGATTTATAAAATTGTTGTACTGGTTGCACCACAGCGTGCTTTATTTAGATGCACCTAATGAAAGACATTAAAAGAAAAGAAGAAGAACATTATTGCTATATGCAATATATCATAAAATTTAAATCAGTTTTAATCTGAAACATATATAGGTAAGGATAAACATTTATTTTATGAATTTATCTTATATATTTATTGGAAACGGGTATACGGCCAATATGGCGGCCACAAGCCGACTCATATACACGCGGAACAATAGGTGGGCTCGTGAACACACCTATGGCCTAGTTTACACCGACCGTTTAATACGCGTACCAAGTACTATATCCGTGTCAAATCTCGGTTTACACCGTGATAACCCGAGATTTGATACGGATATAGTACTTGGTACGCGTATTAAACAATCGGTGTAAACTAGGCCATAGGTGTGCTCACGAGCCCACCTATTGTTCCGCGTGTATATGAGTCGGCTTGTGGCCGCCATATTGGCCGTATACCCGTCAAATCTCGGTTTACACCGTGATAACCCGAGATTTGATACGGATGTAGTACTTAGTACGCGTATCAAACGGTCGGCGTAAAGATGGCCATTATAATTATGTATGTACTCTTTTCCAAATTATAAAAATGGTTTTCGAAATTTCTCTAAATGATTTCCAAATTATTACAAATACTTATTTATTTGCCCTAGAGCATGCGCATGTGACCCCAGAGCCTATTGCGTGTACACACGTACATAGATAGCGGTTGCGCTCCTGAATGCCCACAATGTGTGCAATCGTTACTGTACGTAACTGGAAACATCCCTATTCACTAACGTACAAAACAATTTTTTGGAATGTTAAGCCTTGTGTCCACGATGCTAGAACTGCGTCCGAGTTTCGGTTTAAGCCAATCAACTTGCAGCTCTTACAGAAAAGTGGCAGTTTTATTGGCTTAAACCGAAACTCGGACACAGTTCTAGCATCGTGGACACAAGGCTTAAACTAGGTCAATAAAAGGCGTCACACACAAAATGCATAACGTCGCATAAGCATAGCATAAGACCGCTGGACCAATGAGCATCTTACGTGAATTAATATGGCGACATTATGCTGGATGCTCATTGGTCCAGCGGTCTTGTGCTATGCTTATGCTACGCTATGCATTTTGTGTATTATAGCCTTAATGCCATCTTACACAAAATACATAACGTTGCATTAGCATAACATAAGACCGCTGGACCAATGAGCATCTTATGTAAATTAATATGGCGAGTTTATGGTGGATGTTTATTGGTCCAGCGGTCTTATGCTATGCTTATGCAACGTTATGCATTTTGTGTGTGACGGCCTTTAACGTATTAATGTATTATGAAGGCGTATCGTACCAAAATAATACAAACGTGATTCACGTGATCCGTTTTGTCGCTCAAACGATCGGTTTCATCGGTTCGTAAAATGCAGCTTTATGTCTCTTCTATAATACTCGTACTTCGTGGTTTGTAGTTTTTGCCGCGCGATTTATAAAATTGTTGTACTGGTTGCACCACAGCGTGCTTTATTTAGATGCACCTAATGAAAGACATTGAAAGAAAAGAAGAACCTTATTGCTATATGCAATATATCATAAAATTTAAATCAGTTTTAATCTGAAACATATATAGGTAAGGAATAAACATTTATTTATGAATTTATCTTATATATTTATTGGAAACGGGTATACGGCTAATATGGCGGCCACAAGCCGACTCATATACACGCGGAACAATAGGTGGGCTCATGAACACACCTATGGCCTAGTTTACACCGACCGTTTAATACGCGTACCAAGTACTATATCCGTATCAAATCTCGGGTTATCACGGTGTAAACCGAGATTTGACACGGATATAGTACTTGGTACGCGTATTAAACGGTCGGTGTAAACTAGGCCATAGGTGTTCACGAGCCCACCTATTGTTCCGCGTGTATATGAGTCGGCTTGTGGCCGCAATATTGGCCGTATACCCGTTTCCAATAAATATATAAGATAAATTCATAAAATAAATGTTTATTCTTACCTATATATGTTTCAGATTAAAACTGATTTAAATTTTATGATATATTGCATATAGCAATAAGGTTCTTCTTTTCTTTCAATGTCTTTCATTAGGTGCATCTAAATAAAGCACGCTGTGGTGCAACCAGTACAACAATTTTATAAATCGCGCGGCAAAAACTACAAACCACGAAGTACGAGTATTATAGAAGAGACATAAAGCTGCATTTTCACGAACCGATGAAACCGATCGTTTGAGCGACAAAACGGATCACGTGATCACGTTTGTATTATTTTGGTACGATACGCCTTCATAATACCTTAATACGTTAAAGGCCGTCACACACAAAATGCATAACGTTGCATAAGCATAGCATAAGACCGCTGGACCAATAAACATCCACCATAAACTCGCCATATTAATTTACATAAGATGCTCATTGGTCCAGCGGTCTTATGTTATGCTAATGCAACGTTATGTATTTTGTGTAAGATGGCATTAAGGCTATAATACACAAAATGCATAGCGTAGCATAAGCATAGCACAAGACCGCTGGACCAATGAGCATCCAGCATAATGTCGCCATATTAATTTACGTAAGATGCTCATTGGTCCAGCGGTCTCATGCTATGCTTATGCGACGTAATGCATTTTGTGTGTGACGGCCTTTATTGTTTACACTATCGTACGTACTAATTAAGCCAATTTAGTCCAAATATAGTACTTAGTACGCGTATCAAACGGTCGGCGTAAAGATGGCCATTATAATTATGTATGTACTCTTTTCCAAATTATAAAAATTGTTTTCGAAATGTCTCTAAATGATTTCCAAATTATTACAAATACTGATTTATTTTCCCTAGAGCATGCGCATGTGACCCCAGAGCCTAGTGCGTGTACACACGTACATAGACAGCGGTTGCGCTCCTGAATGCCCACAATGTGTGCAATCGTCACTATACGTAACTGGAAACATTCCTATTCATTAACGTACAAAACAATTTTTTGGAGTGTTAAGCCTTGTGTCCACGATGCTAGAACTGCGCCCGAGTTTTGGTTTAAGCCAATCAACTTGCAGCTTTTACAGAAAAGTGGCAGTTTTATTGGCTTAAACCGAAACTCGGACACAGTTCTAGCATCGTGGACACAAGGTTTTAAAATAAAATTTTCAATAACTTACAGCTCTTAATATTACCAATCAACCACTAAACAATTGGTAAAAAAGAACTTAAAATTCCCAACAATCAAAGTGGAGGCGCTAAAGAAGGTTAAAAATTTGTTGACAATTAATTCTTTCCTTTTAAAACGGCAAACCACCAAAAGGTTTCAATGCGGTACCAAACACTGCCAATCAATCGCCAATCGATTTAAAAAAAAAAAATTACCACAGTCAAAGTGGGGGGCTAAAAAAAGATCAAAAATTTGTTTTTTTCGATTTCCTAAAGAAACGCAAAACCACCAAAAGTTTTTAATGCGGTACTAAACATTGCCAATCAATCGCCAATCGATTTAAAAAAAAAATTACCACAGTCAAAGTAGGGGGGCTAAGAGAAGATAAAAAATTTGTTTTCGATTTCCTAAAAAAACGAGAAACTACCAATCTTTTTGAATACGGTACCAAATACTACCAATCAACCACCAAACGATTGGTAAAAAAAAAACTATCAATAATCCATTGGGGGGGGGGGGGGCTAACTCTGTCAAGCTGGCAATAAAGAAGCACTATCATAAAAAATGTTTCAAATAAAAGGGATTTAAGTATTTTAAAGGGGCAAATATATCATTCGATAAATTCCAGGACCCTTCTCAGGACCATTCTAAAAGTATAGAAGATATATAATTCGGTAACTTCCAGGTCCCGTCCTAGAAGTATAAAAAATATACAGGGTGTACCAGACCTCGCGTATCACCCGTTAATGGTAGATTTCTGAGATCATTTGGAGACAAAAATCCTAATGCCAAAATGTCGAGGCTGCTACAGTGTTTAAACGGAAAAGGTTCAAAGTTTACTAGTGTGCTTGTCAAAATTTTACGCACTCAGGGACGTTGCATGTCAAAACAGCACTTCCACACTTTACTCAACTCGATAGAAATATTTGAAATTATTAATCTCTTTATTTCTTTGTACACTGTTCGCAAGACCGACGATTATCGGGACGACATTTGGCAGCCTCGACATTTTGGCATTAAGATTTTTGTCTCCAAATTATCTCAGGAATCTGCCATTAACGGGTGATACGCGAGGTCTGGTACACCCTGTATAATTTGATAAATTCCAGGACGGGTCCTGGAATTAATCAAATTATATATTTTCCATACTTCCAGGATGGGTCCTGGAATTCATCAAATTATATATTTTCCACACTTCCAGGTCGGGACCTGGAAGTTACCGAATTATATATCTTCCATACTTCCAGGACGGTCCTGAGGAGGGTCCTGGAATTTATCGAATGATATATTTGGGTATTTCCAGGACGGTCCTGGAAATAAACACACGACATAAAAATTTTCCATGCCCGACCTCAAAGTTACAAAATGTCCTGGAACTAACCAGCTAATATATAAAATGGTCCTGGAATTCACCCTACGACATATATATATATATATATATATATATATATATATATATATATAT
>JASTWR010002664.1:0-12608 GCA_030770355.1 Harpagoxenus sublaevis
AGCGTATACTCTCTATGCATTATTTCCTTTTGTTTTTTCTTTATCCTCCCGAGAAAAAATGATTAGATATAATCACATAATTATATAAAATCGGCTTTAGATATAATTAGATATAAAAAATGGGCCGATATAATTGTATATAATTATATATAACTACATATAATTATATATAACCACATATAATTATATATAACTACATATAATTATATATAACCACATATAATTATATATAACCATTTATAATTATATATAACCACATATAATTATAACCATATATAATTATATATCATAAAATTAGGCTTTTTGGGTTTTATTTACTAAAAGTGTGCCACTTTATTATAAGAGTAAAGAGTAGACTTCACAATATAACTAATACAAAAGTTATGCCGTGATTTATATCACTTGGCGCGAGACTCTGTCGTGTCTCTTGACACCGTTCTTATACCATTGTTGGTCAATTTTAAATACGAGAAACAGATCCCAACGGATGCCATCTATCGGATAATCCGAAATTAAAAATGTAATATGTGTTCATATATGATTATATATAATCATATATAATCTACAAAGATATAAATGCTTCTTATGTTGTATATAATACTATATCTAGTTATATGTAGGGTACACTACTCACATATCATTATATCTGGCTTCACATACATTTACATACAATTAGATATGGTGCTATATCTGGTTGTATATAGGACCAGATTAGTCACATTAATATATTTGGCTATATATAACTGCATATATAGTTGTATATAGTACTACATCTAGTTATATGTAGGGTACACTACTCATATCTCATTATATCTGGCTTTACATAAATTTATATACAGTTAGATATAGTGCTATATCTTGTTGTATATAGGACCAGATAATTCACATTAATATATCTGGCTATATATGACTGTATATATAGTTGTATATAATACTATATCTAGTTATATCAAGAGACACGGTAGTGTCTCGCGCCAAGTACGCGCGGAGCGAGACAGCCGTGGCTCTATATACGCGACGCGACGAGTTGCGAGTACCCGAGATTTTTAGATCTCGATAACCAGTGAACGGATCAAGTTCTAACTAGGCTTATCGTAAAGCTTGGACCAAATTTATAAAATAAAAGTGTTTTTATTTTTTCGCTACGTGCCCTACGAGCGGAGATATTACGATGCATAGGATAAAGTGTGAAATTTTCAATTAAGAAACGTCATCGTCATCGTCCCAGACCGTAACTTTCACAGTCTCGCCACGGCGCGCGGCGCAGCACTGTAGTGTCTGAGATTATGTCCAGTTCATGTCCTTGCCGTTATGCGATGCGGCGCTGGCGTTAGTTCCATCACATGTGATGTGACACATGTAATCATAACCATAAAGCGGCCCACACACGTCGCGAGTCCGGCTCGGCTCGGTTTCTACTCGTTCGTGGGTGAGATGTTACGAGACGGGCTCGGCGTCCGACGAGCCAAATTTCGGGACTATTCGGGAGTGTGTGTGTGGTGAAAAATGTTTGAGTCCGGCTCGCGAATCGAACTCGTACATGTTATAGGCCGCTTCAGACGTCCGCGTCGTCGAGAAATATTCCGTTCGCGTCGTCGCGTCCGAACACTCCGAACGGAGTACATGAGTGCTAGAGTGACAGAGTTCGCGCCTTGTGGATGGCTGGTTCCTGGGATACACCTGAGCGAGGATGGCGAGGTTATATCTATCGTACGTATTGCTCTTCCTCGCGGTCACGCTCGCGTTCCACGCTCGCGTTCCCCGCTTGCGTTCCCCGCTCGCGTTCCCCGCTCGCTTCTCTCTCTCTCTCTCTCTCTCTCTCTCTCTCTCTCTCTCTCTCTCTCTCTCTCTCTCTCTCTCTCTCTCCATCTCTCTCTCTCTCTCTCTCTCTCTCTCTCTTCATCCTCTCTCTCTCTCTCTCTCTCTCTCCTCTCTCTCTCTCTCTCTCTCCTCTCCCTCTCCCTCTCCCTCTCCCTCTCTCTCTCTCTCTCTCTCTCTCTCTCTCTCTAATAATGACTATCGAATATATCTGATAAAATTAAATCTAAATTTTTTTTGTATTATAACACAAAAATGATATCTGACAGTGACATCCTTTATTAAATGTGCAGTGTAGTTTGTATTATAAATTATTAATTGCCTTATTTTGTTAACAAACTTTGCTATACATATATTATCTACTATAACATTCTGCCAATAGCATCGTACATGCCAAATTCAGTATCAAATCTGTTTTTCTTTCGACAAAATTTATTTAAAGCAAACACTGCATAACGTGCTCTCGACAAACTTGACTTTGCCTAATATATTCATATTTTGTGTCTTAATTTTTTAAATAATTTATAAATTTATACAAACTACACTGCACATTTAAAGATATCAAACTCAGATATAATTCTTGTAAGTTATAATACAAAAAACATTTACATTTGATTTTATCAGATATAAATGTCGATGTCGATAGACATTATGGCATTTGATGTATCTGTAACAAAAAGGGGTGATATCCGTATACAAAATTACCTTTTACAAAAAGGTAAAAAAAAGACGCCAAGCACGCGTAGTGTACCTTGAAAAAATTGAAGTAGTTATCTTTGTACCTCGAAAAAATCCAAGTAATATCTTTATCTTGAAAAAATCGAAGTAATATATTTATTACAAAAAAAAAGAAATGATCTTTAAATTATGCGCCAATTAAATATATATTATATCGACAAATAACTATTGTTCTTTTAAAAAATGTATTCCCATTAGAGTAAAAAAATTAATATAAAATGTGAAAAATTTTAGTGAAAAAAACTTGGCGCTGCAAAATTTTAAAAAATATTTAAAAGCAATAAATAACTAATTTAAAATATTTAATTAATAATTACAATGTGAATGTAGAGACTTTCGCACATTAAGGTAGTCCTTTCATGAGAATAAGTATTAGATAGGTACTTAAATTTGATATATGTTAAATATACAGTAATAAGGGGCATGTGTACGAAAAATCAGATGAGGTTGACGACACTTTACAAGAAATAAATCATTCTAAATGTGCGTTTGCGGAGCGTACTATCCTTGTTTACATCTAATGAACGAGAAAGATAGAATGATGCAAATCGGCTTTCAACGAATAATACATGTACTTACCGATTAGATGAATACATTATTAATGTCTTAAAATATTCCTTGAAGTTTCCGAATTTCGTACGTACCTTGAAAATAAGGGCTCAGCGAATGTTTTGCTGTGATATATGGGGTTAAACGGAGACGGGGACACGGAGACGGACGGTGATAACAAATTTGTAGGTTACTCGAGTCCAAATCGAGTCCAACCGCACTACTATTGTGATATTTTTTTAATTAGTAAATAATTAAATACGATTAAATCATACGTGTAAAATCATATTTTATATTATTATAATTATTGAGATGTTGCAATATGTTTGTTTTCAATTACCTCATGACGGACTGTTACTTGACTAGGTGCTGCGAAAGGACTACCTTAATTTAAAGTTTTTTCCATTTATAGAAATTGTTTTATTAATATATATTATTATGTTTAGCAGCGCCGTTTTTTTCACTAAAATTTTTCACATTTTATATTAATTTTTTTACTTTAATGGGAATACATTTTTTAAAAGAACAATAGTTATTTGTCGATATAATATATATTTAATTGGCGCATAATTTAAAGATATTATTTTTTTTTGTAATAAATATATTACTTCAATTTTTTCAAGATAAAAATATTACTTGGATTTTTTCGAGGTACAAAGATAACTACTTCGATTTTTTCAAGGTACACTACGCGTGCTTGGCGTCTTTTTTTTACCTTTTTGTAAAAGGTAATTTTGTACGGATGTAGGATACACTACTCACATATCATTATATCTGGTTTCACATACATTTATATACAATTAGATATAATGCTGTATCTGGTTGTATGTGGGACCACTGATTGCACATGTGACCATGTATAATTAGATATGACCCTATATAAAAACATATATAATTATATATGATTATATCTAATCATTTTTTCTCGGGCTTATATTAAAGGCCCAAGGTGGCAATAAACAAATGATGGTTGATTTTCGTTTTCCTTTGCTTTACATTGGCTAAGATATGATTTAGTTGATTTGCATGACGACATTTGGCTAACCTTGCGAGAGTCTTCCTACCGACTCAGTCTTAATAAGATAAAGGGGTCAACCCCGAAAATTCAGCGTTATCGCGCACTAGAGTGAGCAGTTGCGCGTGACAGTGCGCGTTGCGGGCGGAATAGTGCGTTGTGCATGAGAATCGCGTCACACGGTGTTTTCGCGAGGAATACCGACATAGCGTGGCGGGTGGACATCCGTAATGCGCGAATAAGCGATCTTCTGTCCCGACGGGTGATCGTCCACCAGGAGTCGCGCACAAACGTCATCTACGGGGGAAGACTGTCCGAGAAGGTAAATGGGTCACGAAGAACACGCTTTACGTGCCCCCGGCGTTGTCCGATGAGCGTGCGGCGAAATCACTGCACGCACCTCTTCTCCGGGAGAGGACGATATCTATGGGTTCGTTGAACACCGGCGAGCGTTGTAATCGTGATTTCAATCAAGTTCGACGTCTGTGCGGGAAGAACGCGGCACAGATCTGATTCAAGCGAACCGGCTTTACGAACGTGTTCCCGGGATGTCAATTAAGACACCCATGGTGCTCAATTAAATTTCCGATCGCTGTGCGGCAAGATCCCAGCACAGACCTCGTACAGCCAAACCACCATCGGGAATGGCCTACCGAGGTCCGAAATAGAGTGAATACCGTGTTTCACCCCGGTCCGACTTGGGTGCCGGAAATACCCAGCACAGGCACCTTCCTCTGGGACAATCGCATGCGATGGCCTCACTGAGTCCCCAGAAGTCCAGCGCACCGGGTCCCGTCGACCTGCGAACTCTGTGCTACGAGATCGACGCACACACCATCTACGGGGACAAGACCCATACCGATGCGTTTCTAAGGTCATAATAGACACACGTATCGCGATACCGCTTCGATTCGTCGCGTGTGCGGCGAGAACCTTGCACACGGGTGCGAGTTGCGAATAATCGTGATAAATCGTCTTACGGGAGGCCAAGTAGCCCGGGGCCCCGGAAGAATCAGTGCGTTTCCCGGGGCTCCCCATGACAACGAGCGCCGTGAGGGACATCCGCAGGAGTTTTAGTGGGCAGGGTATGCATGCAGTATCGTGAGCGATGTGCATGCTATACAATCCCACACTCCCCCCGCTTATGCCTCTCCCCGGAGGCCGGAGGGGTCTTCCTCGAAAGGGGCTACTGGGTAAACCTGGGACTTTTAGCCCCAGGAATCCCAGTAGTTGAAGATTTCTCTTGCGTCAAAAAATAAAAAAATAAAAAAAAAAAAGGGCCAAGTAGCCCTACCATCGCGATTCCGTTCGAATCGGATGGCTGTGCGCCGAAATCCCAGCACACGCGTTCACACCTAGAAAATGTCATATGGGCGTGTGCAGGAAAACGTAATAATCATAGCCGCCAAGCGCGGCTTATATCTAAAAATCCATATCTGTGTAAATTATCTGAAATCATGATAATATGTTATATCGAATGTCCTCGCGTTCAGTTTCCGGCGAGCGCGAGACATATCGAGGGGCAAAAACGACATTCCTGCGTGTTTGTTAGACTTGTTTGTCCGATACGCAGCTGTGAACAGGCAACGATCACGTGATGGCTGATGCAATAACAGGAGTGGGGGTACCGCCCAGGAGGGAACGTACGCCGTTGCGAGCGAGCGATCGTGAGTAGTCGATCGGGAGAACGCGCCGTGGTAACACGTTATGACATGTACAATCAGCCGCGAGCGAAGATTCTCGTTACAACCGGTGACACCCGCGTACGGAGCGATATCCGCCACTTTTCGTGACAAGTCAGCGCGATCGGTACTTGCGATATTTTCGAACCCTGATATCCGTTTACCAAACCGAGGACAGTCATACGGGAGAATACGTTCTATTCTCACGACCACCGATGATAACCGAGTTGGGGAGTGTCGGACGAATTATCCCGAGTTTTCACGATTTATACGCGCCACGCACGAACTGTAACCAGCGATCATAGTGTGACACCGCGAGTGATTGTAAATCATTGTGAATCGCATTGTCATGACTATTTTTCTACAATAATATGAATAAATACATTGTTATTTAAAGTGATATACCGAGTGTCAGCAGTCATTCGACAATATCCTGTGACCTATCCTGAGTCACCTTCCAAGCGGGAGATTCACGCGTAATCACCATTCCTGCGGAGATTAAGTGCGAGTAAATGCACATTGCTTACGCTATAAGCAAATAGTATACGATACTTACCTGAGATTCTGCGACGATCCTGTGGGTCCATCCGTGACGATCCAGTGGTCCAGCATCGTTGGTAGTAAGCGGCTTCTACGAAGGAGGTCCATCCGTGACGAGACGCACAGCGGCCAGCAGCAGTCCGGAACACCTGAAACAAAGAAAAAAGGGGAATTAGTCGACAGATACGGTTAGTAGTGTACTTACCTTTCTCGATTTAACGGGTAAAATCGAGTGGCGACCGTGCTACGCGAACTTTGAGTAAATTTCGGTAGTTTGACGAATGAGTCGTGTCATGCGTTACACCACGTGCCCGGTTACAACCTGACATAAGTTCACGTAGATAATTAGCTTCAAAATTAGTCGAAAGAAATTCTCAGTTAAAGTCTCCGCCAATGATTATATTTTTATAAAGATGCGAAACACTCGTGAGTGTTTCAACGAATTCGTGTAAGAGGAGACCCTTAGGTCTTCTATAAACTGACGCAAATAATACTGACTCGTTATTAGGTAAGCGGATTTCAATAATGAGATATTCTGGAGAGTTGATGTCAACTCCCGAAGAAGCAGCAATAACTTTGACCTTCAATGAATCGTAAACAAAGCAGGCAACTCCTCCGCCTCGTCTACCCACTCGATCATTACGGATTAAAAAATAGCCATCTAAAGCCACTAGAGCGTCAGAAACATCGGAATGTAGCCATGTTTCAGATACCGAAATGACATAAAATAAGTTAGCAGCAAAATGTATTCTAATTAAATCAATATGTCCCCGAAGGGAATTAGCATTAAACTGAGCTACGCGAAATTGAGCAGACGAGACAGATTTACAATGTGTAGCGGTGGACAATAGTTGGTCAGACAATAACTGGTCGGAACGTGCACGTCAAACGAGTTTATCAAGATCAGCTTCAGAATTGACATGAATAACTGGCTCACCATCAGAGTGTCTGACACGAATACAACCTTCTTTTACCCAGATATATCTATAAGACTTTTCTCTGACAACACGTTTAGCCTGCTGCAGCAAATCATATTTTTCTTGGGCAGAAACTCGTTCACATGCACATTCCGATCAGAGCCGTTATCGCAAACCTCTTTCTGTTTAAGCGTACGTCGTGCTCGCTTTTTAGAAATAACTGTATCGCGTACCGCACCAGAGGCTAAGGTAACAATATAAGAGTTTGTAGAAGAGACCGGTAAGGTCCGGTCACGAGCTGCAACCGGCAGAGGCTTACGAACAACGGGTCTGACATCAAGAATGTGACACGAAAGCTCAGGGAGATCAAGGGTCGCGAACACGTTGCGAACACATACCAAAGGGGTAATCGACATTGCAGCAGGCACACCCGATATAATGAGCATATTCTCACAACCCGTCTGAGTTTAAGGGACCAGATGAGAACCTCCCCGATCGCCCCTCAACTCACGTATCTCATTCCTGAGAGCAACACACTGTTGTTCCAAATCATTAATACGCTGACAATTCCGATCCACATTGTTCGCAACACTATTTAACTGATCAAGTTTATCGGTGAGTTCACAATTTGTTTGCTGCTGAGCATTAACAAAGGCGGAAAGCTCATTGTTTGTTCGTTGCTGAGCTTCCATAAACGCAGAAAACCTAGCATCAAACACTCTCAACTGATCGATCAATTGCTGCAAAAGTACGTTCGTTGTAGCGTCAATTTGCGAATGCACACTGGTTGTGGTGGCACCAGAAGGAGCAACAACCCCCGCGCCCACAGTGGTAGCACTCATAGGAGTAGCCATGACAGGAGAGACAATTGACGACTCAGCATTTACCACACCAGGCGTTGGAGGTACGACCAATGAAGCAGCCAATGACTTGCAGCAACGATCCGCGTATTTTGTCGCAGCATACGTATGGCACAACCGGGATGAAAAAGTCTTTTGCCCTCGCACTCGGCAGAATCTTTCGCGATCGACTTCTTACACTTAGTGCACGCACGCTGCATAATTATCCGCTGACAGTAGCAGAGAGAAGAACCAGAATGCACAGCAGTCCAGTAGGTAACAGATGGTGGTACGTCTCAAGGCCCACAGATGCCGCCACATGCACGATTGGGATGGTAACTCATGCACAGGTATCCCGAGATCAGTCGAAAGTGAGGTTAGAGTAATAAATGTCTTTCCTCGAAGATATCAGGCACAGCAGTTGCGAGGATAGAAAAATGAAATATGTATCCTAACAAGCAACAAAAAACTTGCTCAAACCTGCAACAAAACAGCCCGAAGGAAGCTTACGGCAGCAACAGATTTCTAAGAAAGCCGGAGCAAGGAAGCAATGCAGCATGCGGTACTCACCGAGAGAGAGAGAGAGAGAGAGAGAGAGAGAGAGATTGATTGATTGATTGATGGAACTTTATTATGAGGCAAGCTCTCGTTATCTAAGCCTTTCGAAAAGAGAGTGCTCTCCCCAAAATCCCGGCTCTCGGAGCGCGAGGTTCCTTCGATCCGTGAGAGAGCGGTGGGTGCCGAAGCGGGGTGGGAGAGCACCCGGGCGTCGCCGCTGCCACCAATGTTGGCGGGAACTCCAAATTGATCAAAATTACCTTACAGCTTCGTCCATCCTGTTTCAACGTTCGTCTCGAAGGTTGTTGAAGCGCCTTTACACTTTTCATCACTTATCTGAACAAAAGAGAAATCAATTAGTTAATATAGTCTATAATTATTTATTGGTGTATACATATACATGTTTTTTTTTTAAATAACGCTATCTAAGCTAAGAGAGCTCTAAATTGCCGCTTGAATTGACAATGCCAAAGAAAACAACAGAATAATAAAATGAAAGATAAAAGCTTTCAAAGTAAATGAAGGCGAATTAATTCTAAATTAGTAACGCTCTTGAATAAAATTGCTAAATCTTAATTACGGTAACTTCTTCGTTTCATCGATAATTTCTACAAAATAACTGGTTCAAATATTCGGTAACCTATGAGTACAAAAATAAAGCGATTCGAATATATTTTTTTTATTTTTCTTCCGTTGGTTTTATCCATAATTTCAACTTGTCGGGCGAGAGAATCGAGTCGTAGGGTTTTTGGGTAATATTAAATCCGGGTATGTCCTTCACGACGTACCTATTTTTGTTTAGAACTTTCGCGATTTTATACGGTCCTTTGTAATTTGGTTTTAATTTTTTGCTAGTTCCCGTTTTTCCCTGTAAATCTCTGATCAAAACAAGGTCGCCCTCTTTGTAACGCGTCGGTTTCTTATGCCGCTTATCATAATACATTTTGTTATATTCTCATAGCTTGTTATTAGCTTGCGAGGCGAGAGTGCGTGCTTCTTCCCTTTGTTCACTCGGATTGTTATCGATTTGAAGCAATTCGTCAATATAACGACGAAGGTTTCTGTCGATATGCCTTTGTTGGTCGTAACCTAATAACAATTTTGAAGGTGACGTACTTATCGCCGAGTTATGAGTATTATTTATCGCGTACTGTACTGAATTTAACTGAACTTCCCAATTTTCTGCGGAATTTATCGTTTTTGTTAAACTACTTTTAAGATATCTATTTACACGCTCAATCATATCATTCGCCCACGGGGACGCTACCGCGACTTTTCTCAATTTAATATTATGTTTTTCCAAAAATTCATTAAACTCTTTAGAGGTAAAAGCCGTACCTCGGTCAGATACCTATGTAACGGGTGTACCAAAAATATTAAACAGAAGATTCAATCGATCACATGTTTCTTTTGTGCTAGTAGTCTTTGTGGGGAAAAGCCACGTATATCGGGTGAACGCGTCGATCACCGCGAATATATATTTACAACCATTTGTCGATTCTTGCAATGGACCGAAGTGGTCTATATGCATTAATTCAAACGGAAACGTCGGGAGGGGGCAGTCTGCTTGAGATTGTCCTTCGAATCTATTTGACGACGAATTAGCATATAAGCAAGTTACACAGTTTTCGATATAGTCACGAATGCGTTTACGCATGGCGGGAAACCAATACGAACCGTGAATTCCGCGAAAAGTTTTGTCGAATCCGCAGTGCGCCATGTCGTCATGGTACACTCTCATAATATTATTCAACATTGAATCCGGTACCGCGAAGCGAGCGCGTTCCTCGCCTTTTTGATATATCAGACCGTCAATCATTTCGAATTTTTTGTTATCACCGTATTCTAAGCTGTCGGCTATTTCTTTTAATCGCGCGTCTTGAAGCTGCCTAAATTCCAACTCGCGTTCTAAAGGGAGAACTTCGAGATAACATACTTGGCGACTTAACGCGTCGACGTGCGCCATACGTTTACCGGGGCGATGTTCGACTTTAAAATCATAATTTTGTAACAATAAAGTCCAACGCGCTATCCGCGGATTGAGATTGGCTTTATTAATTGCGTACACCAAAGCGTTGCAATCGGTTATTATCGTGAATTTCATGCCGTATAGATATATATGAAATCGTTCGACCGCGCGTACGATAGCTAGCATTTCAAGTTTGAAGCTATGATAACGCGATTCTGCTTGATTCGTAGCTTGACTGTAAAAGGCTACCGGAGCCCATTTTGCGTTTTCTTGTTTCTGTAACAATATGACTCCAAGCCCGTGGGAGCTCGCGTCCGTGTAATTCTGTGGGTGCCGTCGGGTTGTATAAATGAAGCACGGGGTGTGTAGTTAATTCTTTTTTCAGTGTATCGAAGGCGGTAATACAATCTTTATCAAAATTAAACTCAACCGATTTTTTCAGTAAGTTGTGCAATGGTTTAGCTTTCGTGGCAAAATTTTTAATAAATTTACGAAAATAGCTAGTTAAACCTAAAAAGCGTTGCAGTTGGTGCACGTTTTTTGAAGCCGTAAATTTTCTAACGGCCTCCGTATGCCGATCGCTCATCGTGAGCTGATTATTGGAGATTATATACCCTAAGAATTCTATCTTTTTTTTTTTTAAATTGCACTTAGCAAAATTTAATTCAAATCCGTATCTACGTAGTGTTAATAGTACTTCTTTCAAAACAGATAAATTTCTTCGACCAAACTTGATGCTATCAGAATATCATCTATATAGACGAGAATTTTATTTCCTCTAATTAACGGTTGCAATATTTGTACCAAGTAGGGATACAGCCGACAGTTTAAAGTGATGGAAGCTCCGTCCGGGGGGTCGGGACGGGCTGCGTCGGTTCGTGGGAGAAGCCGTAAGCGGTGGGCGAGCGGTAGGTGGGGTGCGAGAGGAAAATTTCTTTCCCCTTACCGCAGCGGACCTCCCCGCGCCCAGGGGCGGATCGTCGAGATCGTCCCCCCGGGGCTCGGTCAGGGGCGGCGCGGTGAAATTTTTTTTTCGCCGGGGGCGCCGGGGGGTGCGCGAGGACGACGGGGCGATAGCGGGGCGTTCTAGAGTCGGGTTTTATCGGGGCGTTCTAGAGTCGGGTTTTATCGGGGCGTTCTAGAGTCGGGTTTTATCGGGGCGTTCTAGAGTCGGGTTTTATCGGGGCGATAACGGCGCAGCCCTGAAGTCCGAAGGTGCCCTCCGCGATAACGGTGTTTTCTAGCGCGCGTTTCTCCCTCGGAGTTTCCGGGGCAGATCTCTCGCGTGGTATAAATGCCGGGTGTCTCGACGCTCGAACGACTCGCTCGAGACGCGCGACGCTCCGCGGTTCGATGGACGACGGTCCTCGCTCCGCTCGGACGAGGTAATATTTCTCTCGCGGGTGAAAAAAACTGTCCAACGTGGAGACCGACCGATTAATTTTTATCGCTTCAGTCACGGCGAGGCGATCGACGATATCTATTGCGAGGAGATAATACCGGACAGCGACTCCAGCGACGACTCTCTCCTCCGTTCCACTCCACCGGCGGAGATCTTTCGTTTTCGAGCGGTCGCCGTACGAGAGAACGCTCGATGGAATCCAACGACGTACGTTCTGAGGAGAGAGATCGGTCTTCGGTGTCCCCGAGAGGAACTGTGGATAGAGACGATGCTGGCCTGCAGCAACAGAGCGTGGGTCTACGAGAGTAAGATTCCGAGACGTTCGAGAAGGAACGAGACGGGCGGTGAGAGTCGCGGGGAGATTCGTCGAAGAGTCAGATTAGACGTACCCGTGGACAGTCGGGGTTGGACCGTGTGGTTGACCACCGAGCTGAGACGTCTGACGAGACAGGCATGACGGAGGAAGATCGCGATCTCGTCGAACGCGCGAGAGGCGTCGACTCGTCGGACGCGTATCGCTCGTGGGAACGACGGTGCGACGAGCTTCTCGAGTCTCTGCGCGAGAGGTGTCGGGACAGGCG
>JASTWR010002665.1:0-12556 GCA_030770355.1 Harpagoxenus sublaevis
TTCCCTATTTAACAATCAGTGGTACGTATAATGCACATTTGTATAATGTTAATGGCAATTTATTGGTGAAAACAATAATAGAAAAATATCTACAGTGATTTTATTTAGGAAACACTTACTCTTTCCCCCTTCTTCTCCTTGCAACTTAACCTCACTCTGTCAATTTCTCTCACTTTATATGTATTCATAATAGAAGCAACATGGCGGATAATCGGGATAATCGCGATTAGATTGCGATAGCTCGATATATCTAACCTGACCTGACCGTCAATGTCGCATCTCTAATTATCTAGGACTCTAATTCATGCAGTACTTGCAAGTCAAATAAGCAACTATTTTTATTAGTGATAAATAAGTGTGATTTTTGTCCGTAAAAATCAGCATATAAGTAGATCATTGAACTATAACCATACTGGAAGGAGCACTCCACTGTTTTCGAGCGATCCGAGCTGTGTGAGTGAGATAGTTGAACGGGTACCGTGCTATCCTTGTCTAACTAACTGAAGCAATCACGTGACTCGAAATACTATCCACTCTGAAAACATTCACCTTCGTAAGCATTTTAAACACACCGAAATCATAGATTTCTGTGCCGAAATTCTATTTTTGTCAAAAAAGGAAACTTTTAATAAATGATAATTTTCAGAATCAAATACACATATAAAAAGGAAGAAAAAATCTCATCTATTTATATGTATTACGTATATTAATGATTTCTAAGAAAAATAAGTAAATAGTAAAATCGTAATAATTAAACATTGTAATGTTGCAGGAGTAGGATCATTTACAACGTTGAGAATTCTATTTATTTATAGTTTTTACGTACAATAAAAACATAAACGTTTCAAGTTTCAACACATTGATACATCTTTTAGTAACACGATGTACACAAACAAAATATTTGACAATATCTATGAAACTTAAATATATAAATATGTATTATGGATAAATAAAATATAAAGAAATGTAAATAAAACATATACGAAACTCAAATGAAACTGAAAAGAAATTAAACAGAAATAATTGAATAAACCAGAGTACAAATTTATTCTAAAAGACGTCTCCAAAATGTATAAAATTTGTATTATCTGAACATAATATAAATTTTATTACCTGTGTAATGACACATACGGATTCTTATCTACTGTATTAAAACAAGTTTTTATGCAGCATTTTTTTCCCATTTTGGATCGCGCGCTGTACATCTCACACGCACAGCACAACGCATGTGAGGATGTAAATACACATATATACGAATATGTATGTGTACACACGTACATACGACGAGTCGAGACCATCGCGCGTCGCACGACACGAATAGATACAGCGTCTTTGTGTGCGTGTCGAGGCGAATGTTTTTAGTCATGGTAGTTTACGTTAGAAAGAGACAACACGGTACCCGTTCAACTATCCCTCTCTGATCGTGAGAAACCGTGGTGGGGGTATGGCAGTGCTCCTTCCAGTATGGTTATAGTTCAATGAAGTAGATTTATTATTTATGACATCTTTAATGTTATACGACCTCTACGTAATTAAAATATTGAGACGAAAGTCACTTCTTTTACTAGAGTTGTGAGCACGGTCGGTATACACGACCAGTCAGCAGCACGCGTGGTAAGCAGTCTTCGTCGCCGCGATCTAAATAACCTTTACGTACAAGTGTCAAATATGAGCAAGCAGCCTCGACGTAAGGGAAGTTTCGAGACAAACGTGCACAAACGTGGAAAACGTTGAATGTTTTGAGATAAGTATGCGCCTTACGCATCAGCTGACACGTGCGACGTTGTGAAGCTGCCGCTAGTGCCGCTCGAGTCCACGGTCGTGCATACACGGTCGTGCACGTTGCAACTCCCATGGTGGGGGGTGACTCACTTCTTGAAGCAAAACCGTAAGAGGCGCAGCTATCGATTGTCCGAGTGACATAACCTGTAAATGTCTCGTTTCACAACGTCTCTCTGCTCTTCTCTTTTGCGTCGTTTGCGTAATTGAATATACGTATATTAAGTGCTCGTATTTAGTATTTTTGTCAAATGTGTAAAAAATGGGGAGATCGTGCGTCGTATGCAAGTCGAGTTATACGAACACGACCAATAATTCGCTGTTCAAAGTGCCGGCTGACTACAAAATGTTAAAACTGTGGCAAGCTGCAATACCCGGTGAAATACAGTTGAAGACGTCTCATTTCGTGTGCAAAACGCATTTTGAGACTAAATACATCATCTCAAAATATGTGAAACGGGATGTTAACGGAAAAATCATTGCTGAAGTAAGTGATTCTCAGGAGATTCCTTCGCAACATGTCTTTGATTTGTATGTACTGTTCATTTTTGTTTTTAATAAATAATATTTATCTTTTCAGGTGCCATTTAAACAGTCTCGGCTAGACAGTTCTGCTATTCCAACAATATTCGATGACAATACATCGAATGAATCTTTGGCAGTGGCTTCAGTCGCAGAGTACGACGTAATGGTTTCTTCCCCAATTCACCAAGAGCCGCAATTAAATGAGCTTCCTGTTTCGACTGCGCTGATCAACAATATGGGCGATCAATCAGAAATCGCAGGTAATGTGCAGTTCACGCTATTCACGCTCGTACGCTCATATTCATGACGAGAGTAATCGCAAATGTGCCAATGCAAGAATAGGCATGCGCATTTGGCGATGCAAACTTTTTTTATTTATCTGTTCAGAAAAGGTTGTATTATTCGAATGAGTTACCGACCGAAAGGCGGTAAGGCAAAAATCATAGCTCGAATCGGATGGCTCTCGTGAACGCACCACGGAAGGCGGGCGGCGCCACTTCCTGGCTCGCTACGCTTGAAATTAGACAAATCGGAGCGGGTGAACTCGGAATGTTCATACCGAAAAGGAGGAACGATTTCCTTATTCCGGTTACGGTCGTCGAACAGTGACGACGTACGCGTGTCGATTCCTGAGAATCTTTGTGTAACAGTCGAGTCATATTTCTCGTTGCGAGTGCGAAACAGATTACCACAGACACACCGTCTAGCCAATCTTCCGATCCAGAGGAACCGAGGAGATTACGGACTTGGATGGGACCGACTGACTTCGAGATTGAGAGGTGGGACGGCGTAACGCCGTCGCCATCTTATCGAGACGATCCTCCCGGTATACCCGAGGACGGATATTCTATTCTTACGAGCGGTATCTCGGTGTCCTCTCTAGTAGGCACCGAGAGAATTCATACATGAGGTAAGGAGACTGACTCTGATGCGGTAATGCCGAGGATTACGTCTAGAAGTACTAATCCGTCGGTTCGCTTTCAGATCTGTCTCATTTCTTTCTACGAAGCCTAGAAGTGCTTCGTAACCGAGCAAGGAGCGAGACACGTGTAAACGTGTAATTCACTGACGAGATACCTATACGTATCGCTGTGCTAGTTACGCACATCTTGAGATGAACGTTCATGACTTTCCTTTCTTTTCTTTGTTACGTGTCGAAACGAGCGTGATGGTATATTCTATCTCGTTCTTTCCTTTGTTAACAATCGAGCGCTCGATCACTGCGTATGCGACCTTGCAAGGTATATATCATATTTCTTTTGTATTCATTGCGGCATTTCTGTGTTTGAGAATCGGATCAATCTTTGACTTGAGAACGTGTTGGTATAACCAACCGTTGCTGTATTTCTTAACGGAACAGCGTTACTGCTTTCGAGATATTGTAAAATTGACAAGTTCTAATCTGTCGATGAGACTAACGACACGAGCTGTGATTTCTTCATTGAGATGTGATTTCAAGTACAATTCGTATTCAAAATAAGCTGTAGTATTATTGCGAGAGTTTATGATTCTATTACAACAGTCATTAAAATTAGTATATATTCATTCAGTTGATTTATGAAGTTACAGTCCACTAAGTTTCTTTCAAGATTGGTTTATTCTCTGATTATATGGTTTATATTATGTATATTGCGTTTATGATTCTAATGTTTATGATTGAATTTCAATATGTTATGTATAACCGATAACGCCGCTTAGAGCGCGGATATATTTATATGTACTGATTCTGATTTATACTGCCATTTATGATTTATATTCTATTTACATGTTTTCTTATGATTGATGTTCATATATTCGAATGTATAATTTTGTAAAGAATACTGGCAAGGTTTTTCGGCATGTTTCCCTTGCCCTTGCGGTGGTATACTGGGTATTCTTTTGATTACTTCTGCCGATTGATTTCTTTATTTGATATTAAAACAGATTCAAAATTCAACGAGAGTCGTTTCAATGTGTTGCCTTCCTCACATATATATTCACGAGTCCAGACTTAAGATAAGTTTGTACATAATTTTGGTCCTTCGAGCCGGATAATGAATCCGGACTCAGAGTTTGAGTTACAGATTAAATTCAGAATTGTGAATCAAATATAGTTGAAAGTCGAATCGAATGATAGAGAGATTTATTGTTACATTCTTTCAAGTAAACGTCCGGATTTGAGGAGCGACACATTGAATAACCTCATAGAGTGTATATCGGAACAAGATACAGTTGTAAGGTGCGATTCACGAGAGCTATCTTTAACTTTGACAAACATGGAGCCTAATCAGATAATCGAACGGTTGAATCAACAACTTGTGTTGAGTCATTCAATTTCTACCGCCTATGATAACTTTGTTGGAGACGGGTTATCAAGATTTACGAAACAACGAGTCGATTTCCATCTTTCTTTGTTACATGATACGTGGAGTTCGTTCAGTTCAGCTCACGACGCGATTCTGTTGTCTCTGGTCAAGCTCTCGGATGAGAACGGCCAGTTAATTCGGACACATTCATATTTCGCGGATCAGTTATTCTCCGTGACTCACATGTGTTATCTCGCAGCAGTTGAGCAGATTAATTCTAGTCTCAACACCAACCAACCGAGTATTACCGGATCTTCTACGATTCCAATCTTTACCTAACGAGGTCCAAGCACCTACCTGTTATCATAGCCAACACGCACGCTTACCACGGATTAACATCCCTAAATTTGACGGCACTCCATCTGAGTGGCTTAATTTCAGAGATTTATTTTCCTCTCTTGTCCTATCGAATTTGACTTTGACATCTGTCGAGAAACTGCAGTATTTGAAAACCAGTTTGATCGGTACAGCCGCTCATTAATTAAGAACACAACGCTCACTTCTGAGAACTTTTCTAAAGCATGGGAATCGTTAGTGTCATTTTTATGACAACCCCCGCATTCAAGTCAATACCGTATTACAATCCTTAGTCGACCTCAACCCTGTGAACAGGGAATCTGCTGTTGAATTGGAAAGTTTGTACACTTCCGTTCTCCAAATCTATAGAACATTAGAAACGCTGCAACGCCCCGTTGAAACGTGGGACGACTTTCTTGTTTTTATGACTGTTCAAAAGCTAGATTCTGAATCTGTTAAAGCTTGGGAGAACACATTGGGATCTTCAAAAGTTCCCCCATCATGGCAAGAGTTTAGTGAATTTCTGATCATCGTATTTTCTCGCTTAAAGCCTACGAGAAGTCTCGTAATAGCAAGACTGCATCAAAACAAGTTAGGGTTACTGCCAAGGCTCATTACCAAGGAAAATCAACTGATGCTTCGCCGAGTTATGCACCTACGTGCTTGATATGCAAGGGAAAGCATTATGTTAGCAAGTGCCCGAAATACTTGGACGAAACTGTCACTCAGAAATTGGCCCTCGTAGCCAAGCACAAGCTGTGCTACAACTGTCTAGGAAGTCATCGGGTATCACAGTGTAAAGTTACAAAACGATGTCAGAGGTGCGCCAAGAACATCACACAACAATCCATCGGATGGATGTTCCATCTACCAAGGAGGTAAAATCAGAGCCCCAACGACAATCTGACTCTACGGTGGTAACTCAGGATAAGGCCAAGGTGCTCCATTCTGCAGTTCTTACAACCTCTTACGTTTTGTTAGCAACCGCACAGGTGTTCATTGTTTCAGAGCGGAATGAAATCCGGAAGGTTCGAGCTTTACTAGATCAGGGTTCGGAGATTTCTTTAATCTCTGAACGAGTCGTACAACAGCTTAGGCTGCCCTCGAGAACATTCGTCACTCTCTTTAGTCGGAATAGGTGACCAAAAATCGAATAAAACGTTTGGATGTACTTCCTTTGAGATTAGATCACATTTCAGCTCGGATTTGATTTTGGTAATATCTGCATATATTCTCCCAAGCTTACTACTTCTATTCCTTCGGTTGAATTGTCTCAAAATTCCTGGCCTCATTTAGAAGGCATTCAATTAGCAGATCCCGAAACTCTTTTCACCGAGTTCAATTGATCTGATCTTAGGTGCTGATGTATACGGATACTTACTAGAGGATCAGTTGATCAAAGGATCGATTGGTTCACCGGTGGCCCAAGCCACAAGTTAGGTTGGATTAGTTTCAGGCCCAACGGCACTTAATGCCTCTTCTGGTCAAAACGAAGTTGTCATGTGTCAATTGACAGACAGCTTAACGATTTGGTACAGCGATTCTGGGAATTGGAAGAAGTTCCCTCAGCAACACTCCAATTCTTCAAAAGAAGAACAAGATTGTGAAGATCACTTTCTTTCGACGCATACTAGAGACGTGACAGGTAGATATGTGGTTAGATTGCCATTTAAGCTACCACCTGGAAAACTCGGAGATTCACGAGCGAAAGCTCTTCGAATAGTTACTAATCTGTCTAATCGACTCAGGAGTAACACGAATTACGCGACAGCATATTCGGAATTCATGACGGAATACGAACAGTTAAGACATATGGAAAGAGTTCCTGTCTTACAACCTGAGCCTATATTAGCGTACTATTTACCACATCACGGCGTTTGGAGAGAGCACAGTCTTACCACAAGACTTAGAGTCGTGTTCAACGGTTCGAGTCTTACGACGACCGGCGTGTCATTGAATGATCTATTGCATACAGGAGCTAAATTACAAATTGATTTGTTTGACGTACTCTTATGGTTTCGATTTTTCCTTTATGTTTTCATAGCTGATATAGAGAAGATGTTCCGGCAAATAGGGGTGAATCCCTTAGACTGGGACTTTCAACGAATATTTTGGTTAGATTCAGACCATCAGGTTATTGTTTTTGTGCTTACCACAGTTACATACGGTTTAGTTTGCGCGCCTTTTCTGGCCCTGCGAACTCTCGATCAATTAGTACACGATGAAGGGAGACGATTTCCCTTAGCTATCCCCGTCATGAAAAAGGGACGATATGTGGACGATGTCCATGGAGGAGCGGATTCATTAGAAGAAGCTCAGGAGAAGGTCGAGCAAGTAGATAAGCTGTGCATGGCGGGCGGTTTTAGATTGCAAAAATGGATGAGCAATCATCCAGCCATTCTAGATAACATACCGGCTGAGAGGAAGATAACTTCTCATTCAATTCAGATTAAAACCGACGCTACAGTTCATGTTCTAGGCTTAACCTGGAACGCGATGTCGGATACGTTTCAATTCACGTTAGAGCTTCCCAAAACGGGAGCAGTTACCAAGCGCGGTATTCTATCGACTATGGCTAAATTTTTTGATCCCATGGGTTTCTTGTCTCCAATTACTATTTCAGGAAAGATCTTCATTCAAGAGTTATGGTCTATCAAACTGGATTGGGATGACCCTTTACCAGAGGATAAGTCCGTAAAATGGACAGAGTTCGTTGATCAACTAAGAGATATGCCGAAGTTTGACTTTCCGAGATGGATAGGAACGAAATCAGGTTCTAACGTTGAGCTTTACGGTTATAGCGATGCATCACAGCACGCTATGGCGGCAGTTGTATACACAAGAGTGGTGTCAACTGACGGAAAGATTACTACTCACCTTATTGCAGCGAAAACAAAGGTAGCCCCGTTGAAGAGACTCACAATTCCACGTTTGGAGTTAACAGCAGCGGTTCTACTTGTAAAACTTGTATCTCACATACTGAAAGTGATGGACCTAGATAAGGTTCCCGTTTTTCTAAATACAGATTCAGCCATCGCGCTAACATGGATCCAAGGACATCCGTCCAAATGGAAGGAGTTCGTACAGAACCGAGTTCTTTTCATTCAGAAAACTTTGCCTGACGCAATATGGAATTTCATCCCTGGAAAAGATAACCCAGCGGATTTGGCTACAAGAGGACTAACTCCTAAACAGTTGTCAGAATCCACAACATGGTGGACTGGACCTTGCTGGCTAACGCAGGATCCATCTACATGGCCGAATGAATCATTTTCAATTTCTTCAGAGGACGGGTTGGAAGAGCGACCGTCCCGGGTAGCGACTACCCTCACATCGAATCTCCTAAACTGTGGGATTTAATAAATAAATACTCAAACCTCAATCGATTAATTCGAATTACTGCGATCTGCAAAAGAGTACTTAAACGATTTCGGAGGATCTCTGAATCCTCATTGACTTATTCGTTAACAACGACTGAATTCAATGAAGCAAAACTGTTCTGGATTAAAACTGTGCAGCATGCTTACTTTTCTCATGAGATTAAGGCTTTGTCCTCAGGACGAGACTTATCTAATTCAAACGGAATATTGAGTCTTACTCCAAGACTAGATTCAGACGGACTCTTAAGGGTTGGAGGACGTCTTGAGAATTCTTCTTTGCCCGAAACGGCTAAACATCCTTATGTCTTGCCGAGACATTCCCCCTTAACGACACTAATCATAGCGGACGCTCACAAGCGTACACTTCATGGAGGCGTGCAAGATACGCTCGCGTTCATAAGAACTCATTACTGGATAGTAGGAAGGCCGAGCTCCCATTCGGTCCTTTATCGTTAAGTGTGTTAGATGCGCCAGATTTCGACAATCTAGGGCACGACAAATCATGGGGCAACTCCCAGCGGAGAGATTGACCCCTTCGAGACCTTTCCTACACACCGGAGTGGACTACGCGGGTCCTTTTGTGGTAAAGACGTGGAAAGGAAAAAACGCCAAGACGTACAAGGCGTACATTGCTCTCTTGTGTGCTATTCCACATCGGCGATTCACTTAGAGTTAGTCACCGATTATTCTACAGAGGCCTTCATGGCAGCGTATAAACGATTTACAGCACGACGCGGAATTTGTGCTACTCTATCTAGTGACTGTGGTACAAATCTCAAAGGTGCAGATGTTCAATTGCAGAAACTCTTCTCTGCCTCCACAAAGGAGTTCGGAGAATTAGCCTCACTACTTGCGGGAGACGGAACACAGTGGAAGTTTCAATCCACCCGCTGCCCCGCATTTCGGCGGTAAGTGGGAAGCTGGTGTCAAATCGGTAAAAAGCATCTTAAACGAGTTGGTTGGTGAGCAGTTGCTCACATATGAAGAAATGACCACATGGTTGGCTCAAATTGAAGCGGTATTGAATTCTCGACCTCTTTGTCCTCAGTCAGATGATCCAAGCGATCAGTCTGCCTTAACTCCTGGTCACTTTCTTATAGGTCAAGCATTAGCTACGATCCCTGAACCAACACTGGAAGGGATTAAGATTTCACATCTTCACGATGGCAGTTACTTCGAAAAATGTTGGAAGACTTTTGGAATCAGTGGTCGCGAGAATGTCTTCATCGATATCTCGCTATTCACAAGTGGAACAAGGTAGCTCCTTCAATCAAGGAAGGTGCATTAGTACTGGTGGTGGATGAACGATATCCTCCCTCCTAAATGGCCTTTAGGGCGTATCATTCAAATACATCCTGGAAAGGACGGACATACGAGAGTAGTAACAGTTCGCACGCAAGTGTCAACACTCAAGAGATCTATCACTAAGATCTGCCCACTTCCTATCAATACAGACACGTTGTAGTTTAGTTCGTTAACCAAGTTAACGAAGGCGGGCGGTAATGTTCAGAAAAGGTTGTATTATTCGAATGAGTTACCGACCGAAAGGCGGTAAGGCAGAAATCATAGCTCGAATCGGATGGCTCTCGTGAACGCACCACGGAAGGCGGGCGGCGCCACTTCCTGGCTCGCTACGCTTGAAATTAGACAAAGTCGGAGCGGGTGAACTCGGAATGTTCATACCGAAAAGGAGGAACGATTTCCTTATTCCGGTTACGGTCGTCGAACAGTGACGACGTACGCGTGTCGATTCCTGAGAATCTTTGTGTAACAGTCGAGTCATATTTCTCGTTGCGAGTGCGAAACAGATTACCACAGACACACCGTCTAGCCAATCTTCCGATCCAGAGGAACCGAGGAGATTACGGACTTGGATGGGACCGACTGACTTCGAGGTTGAGAGGTGGGACGGCGTAACGCCGTCGCCATCTTATCGAGACGATCCTCCCGGTATACCCGAGGACGGATATTCTATTCTTACGAGCGGTATCTCGGTGTCCTCTCTAGTAGGCACCGAGAGAATTCATACATGAGGTAAGGAGACTGACTCTGATGCGGTAATGCCGAGGATTACGTCTAGAAGTACTAATCCGTCGGTTCGCTTTCAGATCTGTCTCATTTCTTTCTACGAAGCCTAGAAGTGCTTCGTAACCGAGCAAGGAGCGAGACACGTGTAAACGTGTAATTCACTGACGAGATACCTATACGTATCGCTGTGCTAGTTACGCACATCTTGAGATGAACGTTCATGACTTTCCTTTCTTTTCTTTGTTACGTGTCGAAACGAGCGTGATGGTATATTCTATCTCGTTCTTTCCTTTGTTAACAATCGAGCGCTCGATCACTGCGTATGCGACCTTGCAAGGTATATATCATATTTCTTTTGTATTCATTGCGGCATTTCTGTGTTTGAGAATCGGATCAATCTTTGACTTGAGAACGTGTTGGTATAACCAACCGTTGCTGTATTTCTTAACGGAACAGCGTTACTGCTTTCGAGATATTGTAAAATTGACAAGTTCTAATCTGTCGATGAGACTAACGACACGAGCTGTGATTTCTTCATTGAGATGTGATTTCAAGTACAATTCGTATTCAAAATAAGCTGTAGTATTATTGCGAGAGTTTATGATTCTATTACAACAGTCATTAAAATTAGTATATATTCATTCAGTTGATTTATGAAGTTACAGTCCACTAAGTTTCTTTCAAGATTGGTTTATTCTCTGATTATATGGTTTATATTATGTATATTGCGTTTATGATTCTAATGTTTATGATTGAATTTCAATATGTTATGTATAACCGATAACGCCGCTTAGAGCGCGGATATATTTATATGTACTGATTCTGATTTATACTGCCATTTATGATTTATATTCTATTTACATGTTTTCTTATGATTGATGTTCATATATTCGAATGTATAATTTTGTAAAGAATACTGGCAAGGTTTTTCGGCAGTTTCCCTTGCCCTTGCGGTGTATACTGGTATTCTTTTGATTACTTCTGCCGATTGATTTCTTTATTTGATATTAAAACAAGATTCAAAATTCAACGAGAGTCGTTTCAATGTGTTGCTTCCTCACATATATATTCACGAGTCCAGACTTAAGATAAGTTTGTACATTATCATTTGTTTATTTTTGGGTTACTCGCCAAAATTTATAGAGATCTTGTACCGTATATATACAGGGTTTACCAAAAGTATGGAAACCCCTAAATATTTCGAAAACTACGCATTTTAGAAAAAAATGTTTTAGACAAAAGTTGTAGGGTTTCAAGTAACGCATTAAATAGTAATATTAGTGTGACTGCAAATAACTTGGTAATTATTTAGAATAGCGGCTTTTCCCAATTTTGATATTTTTTTGCGATTGTCTTGATAAAAAGCTGTGTTGTGACCCCAACAACGATAATCAATCGAGGGAGGTCGGAGAATATGTGATCTACCTAGCTTTTTCAGCAAAAACAGGTATTAATTGACGTATATGTGATTAACTCCATACTTTGTGAACTTTATTTGCATACTTCTACTACTTTATTGCAACTTTCCATGTGAAGCAAGTTCCATCCTACAATTGTTGTGTAGGTGGAAAAGTGCCATCCCGCCAAAATAAAGCGAGGTCGGTAAATGTGCAGAATAGTGGCCTCCTCACCGATTTCGTTGAACTTAGGCTTAATCGACGCGTTTTTGCACAAAACAACCGAATCTGGCAGAAAGAAGTGTCGCTCTGCCCCGCGAAGCGAGATATTAACAGTTAAAGTTGACGACTATCAGATTATGAGACCTGTCATACCGACAGGATGTAGCGACTACGAGCATGCCCCATAACCACATGCGCATGCTCAGTGGCCGCACGCGTATGCAAGTATTATTTTAAAGTTGTGATTTTCATTAAAGCAAATATTTTGTATTTAACTATTTAAAGCGCGTCACCAACCTATATAGGTTAGTGACGCGCTTTAAACAGTTAAATTCTTTTAAAGCGCGTCACTAATCTATACGCCAAAGGCGTGTCCTAAAATCAGTGAGGAGGCTAAGCCCCCTTCGCTCACACTTCTAGGTCCATTCACACCAATTATGGGGTGGGGGTGCAGCGGGGGAGGGGGCGAAGCCCCCCGCCCACGCATGTACTTTGATATATTATATAGGATATATTGAGCGTACGCATGTGGTTGCGGGGCATGTTCGTAGTCGCTACATCTTGTCGGTATGACAGGTCTTAT
>JASTWR010002666.1:0-12550 GCA_030770355.1 Harpagoxenus sublaevis
ATCGCCAACGGCTGTTGCACGAATTCATTTGTCACACTGTCGACTGGAGGGCTGAATCAAACGCCTATTTATAGGTGTGCGGAAACCGCGAGTCGCTCACGTAGCAAAAGATGTTCAATCCATGCTATCAAGACCAGCGAACGCACATTGAGGATCCCACACCATTGAATAAAGAATTGCTACGAATGCCAACGAAAATAGGCAGAGGCCTGTTAAACCAGCGCGATAAACGCACTTCCGATCGAATTGCATGTTCCAGGCTATCAGTTTGCGGTCCGGGCACTCGGGCTGGAAGAACGATTAGCCAGAGGTGATCAAGGTATTAATCCATTGGACGCGGCGTGTCCGCGAACACGACATAGCGTATTCGCGTAGCAACGATCTCATCGACAGACACGCGGCGGACAAGATACTCGCCAAGAGAGCGCTAGAACGTGTCATCGCAAAAGATTCGACTCTCGGAGAGAGAGCTGTCGCTACAGCCGTCTGGGACACCATGAATGTCAAGCGGAAATTAGGAATGGGTTTGAAAACGGTGAAGAAGAAGAAGAAAACACTGAAGAAACGGATACTCGCAGCAGCGAAACGGGGTGGTGCATTACCAATTCTACCGTTGTTGGGAGTTCTCGGTTCTCTGGCAGGCGGGGCGGCGGGAGTCGCAAAAGTCGTGAACGATAACAAAGCTGCGTGGCGTCAGCTAGAAGAGATGCAACGTCACAATCGCGCCATGGAAGGTCGTGGACTTCATCTCGCTCCGTACAAACGCGGGCGGGGAGTAACATCGAAGAAGAAGAAAGGAAAAAAAAAAACGTCAAAGAGGCGTTAAATATGCCCACGGGTGCAACTACCAACGTACAACTGCAACAACTGGCAAAGCGTATGCACATTCCGTATTTTAGAGGTGTTTTTATGCGTGACCTCGTTACCGATCGGCGGTATACGTCGAAACGAGAGCGGTATTGTAAATTTGGACAATACAGCGGGTCCTGGTACTCAGTGGGTGGCGTACGCAAAGAGAGGAAACCGTGTGATGTATTTCGACAGTTTCGGTAATCTTCGACCGCCGAACGAATTGGTGCGATATTTCGGACACAGCGTGACAAAGATAGAGTACAATCGCACACCCATTCAAACTTATGAGCAGAGCATCTGCGGACAATTGTGCCTGCGGTTTCTTCAAACGATCGATGACAATCTGCGTAAATTTAAAGCCTGACGGTGCCCGTGGAGACTCAGTGTTCGTTAAACGGTTTTCCCGACATGTCTATGACGTTCACGCTGACCGGGAAGAGCAGCATCCTCGCGGTGCACTACTTTCCTCCCATAGATTTGAGCGATGGTGACTACGAGCTCGGTCTAACAGTTTTTGAGACTTATCACACGATACCGAACGTGAATTCCTCGAATAATAAATTCTATTTCGACGAGGATGACACGGAAATTACGATTCCCGAGGGATCGTACGAGATACGAGCCTTAAATGAGTTTTTGAAACGTGCAATTTCATGGAAACGCCCGCGACACGTAGTTCGTTCCAGCGATCGCGATGATCGTACATCAGTCGCGGATATCGCGCGAGAGGAGACCGTTCGCGCGAGCGACGACGAGAGCGAGGACGAGGCTGTAAAATACCCGATAGTGCTCCGTGCTAATCACAACACTATGAAAAGCGAGATCAATTGCGCTTTCAGAGTAAACTTTAGCAAACCCAACAACATTGGATCGCTGCTGGGATTCTCGTCAAAGCGTATATTGCAACCAGGAAAATGGCACCAATCGGATCTACCGATTAATATTATCAACATAAACATAATCCGCATAGAGTGTAACGTGACCGCGGGCGCGTACAGCAACGGTAAACGCGTTCATACGATACATGAATTTTCTCCGAGCGTGCCACCAGGATATAAGATATCGGAAACGCCGGCGCAGATCATTTACCTGCCGATCATCGCGCGGAGCATTACGGATCTAACAATACGCGTTGTGGATCAAGACGGACGATTGCTCGATTTTCGAGGAGAAGAGATCACTGTCAGATTGCACGTACGACGGCGACAACGATAACGCTCGTGAGTGTGCACGACGTATGAGATGCTCGTGTTGAACGACACGGAGCACGCAAGAGATAAGACTATTCACACTACGGTAGTGACCAACGATATCATTCGATCATCGCCATCATCATCGTCGTCAGGTTACGCTAAAAACACGAAGAAGAAGCTGAAAGCATTGAACGTTGAATTTTTACAATCTTTGGGATTCGCGGTGCGAAATATCTGATAAAAACATGAGCGATATCCTTAACATTGGAGGCGAGCCGGTCTTTGACGATCGCATCGTCAAGATCGAGACTCACACGTACAACCCGTACGCCAACACAACGTTTGAGCATAGCGACGAGATACGAATACCAATACAACAGCAGGATCTGTATACGTTGCCGTGCGAAAGTTTTCTCTACGTTGAAGGAATCTTGAGAATAAAGAAAAGGAACAACGACGACTCTCAGGCAATGCTTGTAAATAATTGCGTGGCGTTCATGTTTGATGAAATTCGATATGAACTTAACGGCGTGGAGATTGATCGCAGTAGAAATGTTGGAATAACCAGTACTCTCAAAAACTATGTATCGCTAACGTATGACAATGCTTCGATCATGCGGAATGCTGGATGGGACATTTTATCGAATATATCGGAAGGATATTTCAACTTTTGCGTACCGCTCAAGATCTTGCTGGGCTTTTGCGAGGATTTCAAACGCGTGGTTGTTAACGCTCGTCACGAATTAATTTTAATACGAGCGCGTAGCGACAACAATTGCATTGTGGGAAATCCTACGACGGAGCCTGAAATCGAATTGTTTAAAGTACAGTGGCGAATGCCTCACGTTACGTTGAACGAGGTAAACAAGCTGTCGATGCTGCGCGCCTTGGAAAACGGGCGATATTTGAGTATGAGTTTCCGTTCATGGGATCTGTATGAGTATCCCATGCTGCAGAGCACGACCAAGCATTCGTGGGCTGTCAAGACTGCGACTCAGCTAGAAAAGCCGCGATACGTCATCTTTGCTCTCCAAACTGGTCGAAAAAATGTTATGTCTCGAGATGCTAGCCGATTCGACCACTGTAACTTGACCAACGTGAAACTTTATCTAAACTCTGAATTTTATCCGTATGACGACATGAATCTAGACATTGACAAAAACCGATATGCCATCCTGTTTGATATGTATGCACGTTTCCGTAAAACTTATTACGGATTCGACTGCTTTGAAACGTTGTGCACAGTGGCCACATTCCTGATGCAAGGACCTTTTGTTGTCATCGATTGCTCGCGACAGAACGAGTCCGTCAAGAGCGCCACCGTGGATGTGCGAATAGAATTTGACTGCAAAGAAAATGTACCCGCGAATACTACCGCCTATTGTCTCATCTTGCATGATCGCGTAATCGAATACAGCCCGTTGTCGAACGTGGTGCGCAAGATCACGTAAATTGCACTGTCTGCAAAATATTTCGATATAAGAGAGACAGATGCATCGCGATAAGGTATAGTACAGATCGCTCCTTCGTTGCGTCATGATCGTGCCTACGTTTGTCGATCTGCAAGGATTCACCGTCGGGATGAAATTTGTCGTGAAGGAGGTTGCGGTGCTGCGAAAGGGGACTATCCTGGCACATTACATTTTTACACACCCCATGCCGTGGAGTCTCCTCACAAAATTCGACAAGTCGTGTGCTTCCTGGTTGATTAAAAATCACCATGGGTTACGATGGGAAGACGGAAACGTGCCGTACAACATGGCTAAACGCATAATTACATCAGCCGTGCTTGGTACAGAAGAGGATGATGATGATGAGACGCCGCCGACTCTCGTGTACGTCAAGGGATGCCAGAAACTGGAATGGTTGGTGGATCTGCTTGAGAATTATGCGAGAAAAAACCTGATCGTCGAGACTCTGGACGCGGATCACGAAGACATCGAATCTTTAAATAATCTAGATGATACCAATACTATGCGATGCGGAAAACATGTTAAGAATTGCGCATTACAAAATGTATTAAAATTATTTAACTGGTGGTCGCGCCAGAAAGAATTGAAATTTTTAAAAAAATAAATTATATGAATTTTACAATGTGTAATGTCCTTTTCCCCTTCCCCATTAGTTGTTAGTGGTTAACAAATGTTTGAAAGATCCGTTGGCTTTCTTTGCGTTTCTTATAACGTTTACTTTTTTCGATTTCTTAGAATTTTTTAAATAACTTCTACGTAAGCAGCGCTGACATTGGCGCTTGAAATGTTGAAGGAAGGGGAATAATCCCTTCCCTTATAATTTTGTTACAAAGAGTCGTACGCGATCGTTACACATGTTCAGACATGTTCAGTCTTGCATCAGTCACCCGTGTGGAAGCAGTTCGAATCTTGTAACCAACAGCGATGTACTCCTCTGCGGGAAGCAGCACAAGTATGAATTATTACGTGCCGATTCCTTGTGAAACTCCATCGAACCAGCCTAATACGTAAGTATTACTTTGCATATATTTTTCCAAAACCTATTTTTTCATAAATCATTTATCTATTTTATTTTTTTCTACAGTTTCTTCGATAAATCGAAACCTCGTTATACGCCTCGTATCTTGAGCAGACGATTTGCATTGACACCTACAGCTCACAAATATTTGGACATTGGGGTCAGCGTGAGACCTCCACACGGTTCCTTTGTGGAATTGGTCCTTGGCGACAACCGAGGATTTAAAATCGCGATTCATCATGGAACGTGGACGGTGCTCATCGATAGACGCATGGATGTCGAGCGACTCGTGCAGTCAACTGTCGGTCAGTCGCTGACTATTCAAGATCTAATACTCGAAGTTGTACAAATGCGTGACGATAAACTTGTAAAATTGTCATCGCGCAATAATTATTTGTACATGAAACCTGCAACTATTCTCTTTTTACTCACGCTCGAACACTGCGTCGAGCATGTCTTCCGCGAGCTATATCAGCTTGCGAGAGATGTAGATACAAAGTTCACCGATTTTGCAAGTATTCTACGAAGAAATCGTATTACCGAAAAATGCGATGCCTTTAGTTTCTTGCACAGCTATTACGATCAAACGTCAATTGTAGATTGCGAACTAATAGCGTATGCTATGGATGACATTATGTATGATGCATCGAGAGAGAAATCTATTGATGTAGTAGGTTAACATGAATAAATGTATAACATATATCTAAATTATTTTTTACTTATTTAATTTTCCTTCCACCTCTTTCTCCTCTATTCCTATTTAAATTATGATTATATACCATTTATTATAAATTTAAAAAATTTAATAAAATTATTAAAATATTAACAAAATATTACATGGGGAGGGCCAGACGTTCCTCTCCCCGATTTGGTTAAAATTGTAAGTACGAGTATTCGACTGAAAGCGTGGCGCGGTGGGCAGCGCGTTAGTTTCATAATCGCGAGATCGCTGGTTCGAGTCTTGCTGCAGGTTCTTTTATTTATTAATGTTTTTTTATTTTCATTACTAATATTTTCTTTTTTATTATTTTTTTTTATTATTATTGTTTCTTTTTTCTGTTATTAATGTTTCTTTATATATATATATATATTTAATATTTGTGCTCTGATTTCTTGTAGCTCGGGAGCTAAGCGTTCTCTTTCTTTTCTTTTAAAAGGGAGTGAGAGAGGGAGAGAGAGAGATGGTTACCGTTACGGTCGGGCCGTATACCCCTTGTTGAACCAAAGGGAGACGTACTCGACGCGTGCGGGAGAAAGAAGACGCGAGTGGGAACGAGATGATCGTAATGTGACGTCACGCGGAGGAAGGGGGAGATCTGGGGTTTTGGTGAGCGCGTCAGCACGTTTCATGACGCCATTTTGGTTATGGCATCTTGTTCTCATCGCGGTATATTTCCCGTTCGCGCTCTCTTTCTCCCGCTCGCGTTTTCTTTCTTCCGTTCGCGCATCGCGTGAAATCTGCCATCCGAACATTAGTGGACATGTTAACCGACATTTAAATTTATAATAAAAATATAACAATATTTATTTTTATATCTTAATAATTTAGTAAAATATTTTAATATCTAAATCTAAGAAGGAAAGTAACTGAAAGAATGAACACATGATAAATGTACAATAAAAATTTATTTTAGCATGATATTGTTTTATAAAACAATTTTTTTACAAGATAATTTTTGAAAGATGTTTTTTTATTAAAAAGTAAATTTTATTTTTAAAAACAATTTTTATTTTTATAATAACAAATATTTATTTTTTAATTTTCACCAAACAATGTATTAAGACAAAATATAGTGTGGCGCGCCGACCAGATGTCATCATTATTTTCACGATCCAATCTTCTATTAAATCTAACACTCAGCATTTGATAAAGGTTTAAAAAATACGGGATTCTAATCTGCTCCAGCCTTAACCATCCCTGAAAAAATACATATTAAACATAAATACTAATTTAATGTTAAAATATAAATATAATTATATATGTATGCCAAAACCATTACCTGGTCTCGGCGATCTATCCGTATTCGGACAAGATCGTACACCTGTACTTCCGCAATGGGTTCGTTGTCAACCCACAACCACTAAAAAATAAAAAAAACACTATGAATTATGTTTCACAGGAAATTTTTTACAATAATCACTATATCACTACTTACCCCACGTACAGGGTAGATAACTTCAATGAAATGTTCTACGTTGTTTTCCATTTTTAAATTTAAATTTTATATAAGTTTTCTTTAGATTATGTATGAACTTCACCGTGTAAACGCTGGGAAGACTGTGCGAATTCGGTGGCTTGGACACTATGAAGAAGGCAGTCATGGTAGCCAAGAAAAATTTTTGGAGTAGGGAATACAATGCGTTTTTTGACATTTACGACATTTACTATTTATGATAATTATATGGAGAGCATTTGAGATCTTATTCCTTTCGCATGTGGAAGACAATCATAGGAGTTAAAAGAAAGATTTAGATCAGTGGACCAATTTCCGTCCAGTAGAGACGTACTAACTTTAGTGAGTCAATAATAGGTCGAAGGATCCTGCACAATACATGACTCCAAAAAAAACGACCCTTTCTAGAAAAAAAATGAAGAAAAACGCGACGGTTAAAACTAGTATGCGCTCGCAAAATTTTAACCGAATGGGGTCACGAAATGTCCGTGTCGAATGGTGACATGCTCGTCGATAAAACGTCTCTTCCAGAAAAATGAAGAGGACATCGGCGCTGCGATAATTGATCGTAAATTATAGCAGCCTGTCACTGGCGCTCGCGCTATTTTTTATAGTCGCAAAGGCATGGTTCGACAAAGGGCTCTTTTGAGCAAAAAATGCAGGTCGCATGTGCATACTTGAAAGAAACATAATCTGTGATAAACATCTCTTTCTAGAAAAGTGAAGAGGACATTAACGTCACTATAATTGATCGTAAAATATATCAATGATCGCTTATGCAGGGCAAGACGCAGCATTTAGAAACATACCCCCTGACGAGCGCGCGCCTAAGACCCCTCCCCCTTTCACCCCGGACCCACGCTGTAGGCCGCCACCCTCCCCTTACCCCGCGGACCCCCGCGCCCTAAGTGCATGCTCCCCTCCCTTGCCCCCGCGGACCTCCTCGCCCTAAGTGCACACGCCCCTCCCTTGCCCCGCGGACCACCTCGCCCTAAGTGCACACGCCCCCCTCCCTTGCCCCGCGCCGCCGAAACCCCTCGCCCCGCTCCCCCCTCGCCGACATTTGGTCGGGAACCGGTGACTCCCTACTACTTGTGTGCGGGAAAATCCTAGCACAGACATGATACGGGTAAACCAGTGTTACGAATGTGTTTCCGGGATGTCAATTAAGGCATCCATGACGTTCGATTAGATTTTTCATCACTGTGCCGCGAGATAGTAGCACATGCCTCGTACAGCCACGGGACCACCGGAAATGGTCTACCGAGGTCCGAAATAGGCCGGATGTCGAGTTTCAGCCCGATCCGACCTGGGTGCCGGAAACACCCAGCACGGACACCTTCCTCAGGGGCAACCGCGTGCGATTGCTTCACAGAGCCCCCGGGAATGCGGCGCACCAGGTCCCGTCGACCTGCGAACTCTGCGCGCCGAGATCGACGCACACGTCATCTACGGGGACAAGACCCGTACCGATGCATTTCCGAAGTTGTAATAGACACAAATATCGCGATCCCGCGTCGGTTCGACAAATGTGCGGCGAAAACCTCGCACACGGATCTCGAACGGCGATTAGTCATAATAACTCGCTTCCCGAGATGTTAATTGGTGATGTTAGCGCGATTCCGCGTCAATCGGATGATTGTGCGCCGAGATCATAGCACACGCGTAACCGTTAAAATTGTGACGTATGAGCGTGCATAAAAGGCAACATCGAGCATAAGAGTTATATGCGAGCGATATCCATGGCGTAGATCCTAAGAAACATCCATAATTTTGTATCTCGGAGAGATCCGTGAAATTGTGAAATATATATAAATATTCTCGAGATGTATTTGCGAATAGTCTCCAGCGAGCGCAAAATAACCGGGAAACAAAACAACATTCCTCTCTGTTTTGTCAGTTGTTTGTTCCATACGCAGTTACCGTCATGCGACGATCACGTAATCGCCGATGGTCCGATGTGACAAACAACGAGAGTGGGGGTAGCGCCCAGGAGTGGGAACGTGCGACGCGGCGAGCGATCGACCAGGAGCAGTCTGTCGGGAGAGGTTGAAGCGTTAACTCATTTCGACACATAGCCGGAGTTTCGCGTATAACAATAGAGTCTCTCGTTACCACCGACGAAGCCCGCGTACGGAGCGATATCCGGAAATATCACGTATCGGTGTTAGTGCTATTCACACATGTGAATAGCGTCAAGTTTCACATCCGTGTACGAAACAAAGGACAATCATACGGGAGGATATATTTTATTCTCCGCTACGACCGGTGATACCCGTGTTGCGGAACGAAATACGCGCATATCCGAAATTAGTCGATTTTACACGCGACACGCGAACTGTGATATACGACGTCGGTGATACACCAAGAGTGACTGTAAATCATCGTCGATCGAACTGAATGACTATTTATTCGAGATTTACTGAATAAATACATTGTTATACAAAGAGATATCCTGAGTGTTTGGAAATCATTCGACGATATCCTGTGACCTATCCTGAGTCACCTTCCATGCGGGAGATTCATGCGTAATCATCATTCCTGCGGAAATAAAGTGCGAGTAAATACACATTGCTTACGCTATAAGCATTCGGTATACGACACTTACCTGAGATTCTTCGACGATCCTGTGGGTGCTTCATCCGTGACGATCCAGTGGTCCAGAGCATCGTTGGTAGTAAGCGGCTTCTACGAAGGAGGTCCATCCGTGAGACGAGACGCAGAGCGGCCAGCAGCAGTCCGGAACACCTGAAACAGAAAAAAGAGGGAATTAGTCGACAGATACGGTTAGTAGTATACTTACCTTTCTCGATTTAGAGGATAAAATCGAGTGGCGACCGTGCTACGCGAACTTTGAATATTTTTCGGTAGTCTAACGAATGAGTTGTGTCACGCGTGACCATACGTGCCCGGTTACAGCTTAACCTTATAATCGACTCGCTTAATATTAATAACATTAATCCGCAAAGACAAGGGGTACAAATAGTAAAATAATCTAATTGATCGGGACTTGTGGAGGGCATTGGGCGGCGTCCTCTTCCTTTACCGCTTCCTCTCCGTCCGCGCTCAGTCGCAGGGTGTACTCGCGGTCCTGCCGGGGCTGTTCCGTCAGCCTCTGTAGTACGACTCTGGGACCCTCTGATGACTCACGACTTGCTGAAGACGGGACCGGTATCTCCTGGTTCGTCTCCGCCATCTTCTGCTCCCTCTATGTTCTGCTTTTAACACTGAATTTATTCTGTTTCAGGTTACACAAAATGGCCGTGTGCACTCGCACTCACAAAATGGCCGCGCGACGCCATCTTGGCATGACGCACTTCGCGTAGATTCTACGTCGTACGCAATGTTAATTATTCGCAAACGCGATTATTTATTGTTCTCTGGTCGGATATAACAATTGTGGCAACCTCCGTCAGCCACCAGCCTCCAGGAAAACCTCCGCTCCGGCGACACGTAGTGTCCGCGACAGAAAACCTCCGCTCCGACGGCACGTGATGTTCGCGACAGAAAGCGCGGTTAGAATATACGATGCGCGCGGGACAATTTCATGTCATAAAAGCGGAGAGTTCAAGTCGCCGAGAAAGCGAGAAAGTTTCAAGTCGCGAGTTGACAGATTGCAAAATTCGGGAAACGCAGGTTTCCTAGCAACCCCGTTGTCAATAGATTTTCGGGTATATAAAGAGAGCCCGACGCGAGGAAAACTCGGAGTATTTCGAGCAGCCGGCCAGGGCGGACATCCCAGCCTCAAGACGCCGCTCTCGAAGCACACCCGAAGCCTTTCCCGGCTCGCCGGTGAAGAGGTCGTAGCGCGCTCCTCGGTTCGCCGGAGGACTCAGCCGCTGCCACTAAGGTGCGACGCCACCAAACGCAAGGTCGTCCTTAGTGACTGCCTTGCGAACGGCGCTCAGCCGCCTCCTAGCGCGAAGCGCTCGTCGACTGACCTATTCCCGGACCCTCCGAGAAAGGTCGTCATAGATCCGCTCCCCGGCGCCAGCCGCCAGGAAACCAGCGCTCGTCGCTCGAAAAACAGGTCGCTCCTTTCCCTGGAGAGTCCTCCTATCACCGGCGCCCAGTCGCCCGTAAAAGAAGGTAACCTAGCAACTAGAAAAGAGACATTAATAGACGCCAGACGTCTAGGTGAACTCCTCACCAATTCTCGGTGCCAGTTGCCCGCCTTTACCGACATCTTTTCATATCCCCGAACCTAACCAAACCGTTCCTTCCAGCAACTTCAACACCAATCCCGAGGTTGCAGATATCCTAAAGGAGTTTGAGATACCTCGTCCTGTCTCTCCGCTTCCTCCCTCTCCAAGGCCAGGCGGCAGGGAATACCGGACGGTAGAGTTCCGAGACGCGGCCACGCAGACCTCAGAGTCGAATCAAGTGAAGACAACAGTGCGGAGCGTCGGAACGCAAGCCAAGCCTTGGGGTAGAGGAAACAAGAGGAGAAACTCGAATAGAAACAAAAAGAATAATATATGTTATAATTGCCACAATGCTCAAAATGTGGAAGGTGTTAAAAATGTTGAGTTATTAAGAATAAAAAGTTTAATGTAAACTCAGCCCCTAATTTCTTTAGCGAATCCCACCATTAGAATAGGAAAGCGTCTAAACAAATCAGCGAGCGAAATAATTGCGAGCGACAAAACGATAGAGAATTATTCCTAAAACAATTATTAACGCCGGCCTCGCGTATCGATAGCGGATTACGACCGGTTTTCATGGAACTGCACAAGTTCGCCCAATCGGGTATCGACGCGTGGTTTTATCGATCGCTGCTCGATTTTGTTACCGTTCACGACTGAGAATTAACGACTCGCGTTACAATCACGATTGTTCACTCGTATGCGACATTGCACGTCGCTCGCGGGTTATCTCCGATTTTCATGAGAGATCTCGTGTAACGGATGCGTACGTTGAGACTCTCTCGATGACTGTCCCGTTTTGTGGTATTAACCGAATTATTCGAATTCGCGTTGCACGAAACGACTTTATGTGCTTGGCGGTATCACTCGCCACTAACTGATCTCGGTTGACCTTGAGCCTCATGGCACACACGCACGTTACGAGAGCTCCCGAGATAAAGCTAATCAATATGATGATTGCTTTCGGTAATTAATACCACTCGCGTTAAATCACTAACGACTTTACTGATTGGCGGGATAACGCTCCGTTCGCGGGTTAACACCGGTTTATGTGAGCCTCGCACGAATGCTCCCGGGGAAAGAACCCTATTTGCGATTACACTTGCGTAATCACCGTTTAATTATTCGCGTTAATTACAACGACTTGTTACACTTAGCGGGATTACGCTCCGCTCGAGGGTTAACACCGGTTTAGAAGAGCCTCGTGTTGACACGTCCGCACATCACGATTGGCTCCCGGAGAAAGACCCTTATCGCGTTAAGTTACTCGCGTGATTATTTCTTGCGTTCACTACGAACGACTTACCACTCGTCGTAATTAACATTGCTCGTTAATTATTCCGCCGTTACTAACTTGCGGGTTTACGCGCCGCTCGCGGAGTTAACTCCGGTTTTACAACGAGCCTCACGGTATGTCCGTACGCCACGAGAGCTCCCGGAGAAAACCTCGAGTCTCGCACCGCAACGGCGCAAGCAAGACCGCGCGCATGCGCAGTTTTGCCAGCCATCTCTCCTGCTGACGCATATTCTCGCTCGCGTCGTCACGCACGCAAAAACATCGTGATATGGAAAATTACCGGAACGCTCGTTATTTGACGCGCAATAATCGTTTCGATCAATAATTCCCGAATTTTCCACTTACAATGTCTGTATGCTGGAATATAACAAATGTGAACAAACATTTTGCAAATTTATA
>JASTWR010002667.1:0-12543 GCA_030770355.1 Harpagoxenus sublaevis
CGGCCGTTAGAGAGTGTGGGGAGTCGCGTTATTACTTCCAGAATCACGGTCGCCACTCGGTTTGACCTATAACTACCGAGAAGGTGTGCTCGAGATATAATATCTAATATAAGATAGGGTAATTTCTCCCCTCTGTTGCAGGTGTGTATCCCCGATGGATCATCACCGTCGCTGCCGCTTCCCCGGATCCTCGCTTCACCGCATACCAGGTACCTGCTCACTGATGCCGGGTCCCCTGGATCCTCGCGTCACTGCATACCAAGTTACCGCTCGCATATATTAATTATTAACGTTTATTAAATATTCGCTTTGTGTTGTAGGTAGATGCCCCGTGGACCATCACCGTCGCTGCGCTCTCCGTATCGGATATCCGCTGGCCTCGATTATTAACGATACTAATTTATTTTCTTCTGTTTCAGGTTCCTGCCCAGGATGGATCGTCGCCGATGATGAACTTCCCCGGAGTCTCGCTTCACCAAGGAGTCAATGGACAACGTTGTAGCACCGCCGTGGGACAAGGTGAGTAGAAGGTAAGTACGTTAAATTAATCTTGAGACACGACTTTCACTAAATACGAATTATTTATTATAAATCGTTAAAACTTTTATTTGTTACAATGTTTTAGTTCACGCACGCAATGTGTCGTATTACAGATGGTGGCTATTCACCGCTCGCTATTGTAGAACGAGAAATTTAACGCGCAATCACGCGGGAGTTACCGGTTGTTATATACAGTGCGTAGAACGTCCGCACGCTATGACTGTATCCGATAGACTGCCAAGAGCAACGTTGCTCGCTGTGGCTCCCTACCACTCGCGCTATCCCCACTCTTGGGTTGTTATTCGCAGTTTCGCGATCACGCCACGCTGACGTCATTCGTTTTTGCATGTTTTCGCACATGCTGACACGCTGTTTTCGCGTGGTCGACGCGTGTGTGCCCCGTAACTCTTATCGTGGGGCCCCGACATGGAAATTTCCACTGCAGGTACCGTGCGTGGGACCTCCCCAGACGGCACCGCTGCACCAGGTTTTGACTTCTCGGAGTTTTGGTCGGAGGTTGACGCCGACCTGCGCGCACCCTCTCGGGGATGCTCTTTAGTCCGTTGGCGGTCGACTTTCCTGGAGAAGATGCCCGTGGACGATTCTGGTCACCGGATGTTGACGCCGACCTATGCGCACCCTCCTTGGGATGCCCCTCGACCGTTTGGCACCCGACTTCTAGGCGGAAACTGGCTGGGTCCATTTCCAGGCCTCCGACTTTGACGCCGACCCCCTAGGCTCGTGTCCCAGGTCCTCGAGAGGTCGTCCCCGCAGTCAGTTCTCGGAGATGACCCCTACGTAGCTACTTCGCGAATGCGTTATCGTACTTTGACGCCGATCCGACTGGGACGTTTACCAGGTCCCTCGCAATGCGTCTCTACCATCGGATTTCCGATATCAGTTCTAAATTCAGAACGCGTCACCGGACATTGTCGCCGACCTACTATACGCGTATACTGGGTCTCAACGATCACGCTACAGGTCTCAGTTCTTGAAGAAAACGTCCGCGTAGCTACTTAGCGAACGCGTTGTCGGACTTCGACGCCGACCCGATTGGGACGTGTACCAGGTCCCTCGCAACGCGTCTACACTATCACATTTCCGTTATCAGCCCTCGTTCCAGAACGCGTCACCGGAAATTGTGGCTGACCCGATAGGAGTATGTACCAGGTCTCAATGAACACGTTACAGGTATCAGTTCTCGAAGAAAAAACCCCAGGTGGCTAGTTAGCGAACGCGTTATCGTATCTCGACGCCGACACCTCTGGACTGTGTCCCAGGTTGTGGCTATTGACCTCGCGTCAAGTTTTCCTGGAGATTGTGCGTGGCTCAAGCCGTTCACGCGATTCTACGCCCAATTCTCGCGTGGGTCAAAATTTAAACTAAGACTATGTCTATATTCGGGTAGCGTGAGCCAAAACAAAAACAGAAACATATGAACGGGCGGAAGGAATCCTATAATAAACTTATAACTAGCCGTGCCGTATAACGTCGCATGAGCATAATTATAATGAAAAATGAACGTCGCTGCTACTCGCGCAAAAGGAAAACCAACTGAAAATTAAATAATGAGCCAGTGGCTCTGTCCGCGAACAAATACAAAATAAACACCGCATCTCGGTCTCGCGGAACTTAATCGTGACAGCGACTCACTGTCCGCGCGGCTGGTCCAGGTCTGATAGCCCCTCGCTATCCGGACTCTCGAAATCATCAGAGGGTTGATCTATCAGGCCGCTCTCGACCGGCACCCAAATCACCGGCTCCTCCACCGGAACATCCAGCGCCGCCGGCGCTACGTCCACGTCCTCACGCCGTCCGGGTGTTGCCTCCGCGCAAGGCGGTATCAACGGCCTGTCCAGAAGCCGCTCGCCTGACACCGCTGGTCGTCCTCCGGTCCCCGCTGGCCGCGCACAGGGCATTGCCACGCGCTCCAGTACTACTCGCGGCGACCCCTTCAACCGCAGCCGCTCCAAGGAAGCGTGCGGTCGCAAGGTCTTCGTACTGGTGCGCGGCAATGCGTCGGCATTGCCGATGTTGCCGGGAAGATGACCAAACTTGATCATTTAGAGGAAGTAAAAGTCGTAACAAGGTTTCCGTAGGTGAACCTGCGGAAGGATCATTAACGTTACGGAGGTCCTGCTCTGTGCGAGTCGAGAGACTTGGCAGCAGTCGGAGACTGAAAGTACACATTACACAGAGAGACCTGACACAGAGTCAAAAATCCGTGAAAGCGCATTCTCCGAGCGCGTTTCTCTCGTGTTTGCGCGCCGTAGCGCCGCGTTCCGCTCAACGCGCTCAGCGCGCCGAGAGTCGTGACACGTGCGCGCTTCGCGCTGCGAACGAAACGCCGCAATGGATGCTGTGCGAATTGAAAGCAGCGACGGATTTCCTTTGGTGTCGGACAAGGAGAGGAAGGCGTGTGAGTGCGTCGAAGAAAAGAGTGCGTGGATAGTGATATGAACAAAACGTATATTTACAAAGTATTTACAGACGTTCGAACTCGAACTGTGTGCGATCGGACAGTGTGCGATATCGCGAACTGACTCTGAACGCTACCGGAGTACAGCGAAGAAGACCGTGCGGAAGTGCGCGAATTCTAGTTGCTAAGAACGTACACGACAGACCTTGCTCGAGAGCTAAGCGCGAAGTGCGAAGATCGGCTTTTGGGGCGGGCTATTTATTGCCTCCGACCTTTCAGAAGATTCCGGAGATTTTCACAGTAATCCGCGAATCTTCCAGAAGATCGGAGGACAAGTTGTTTGTTATTTTCAGCGACAAAACATCTTTCGAACGAAACGGCGATTTTAGGGCGTCGCGATTCGCCGCGCGGCGCGAGCCCTCGCGGAACCGCGGTCTTTTCCGAACATCCCGCCCGCCTCGTCGAGTATCGATCGACGACATGTGCGCGCATCTTTAATAACGAATGCGTGTTTGCTGGCCCCCCGGCTCTAGCACGTGGTCGGTCCGTGCGCGGATCAGCTGTTTTCGCGAAAATCAATATATTGATTTTCGAGTGTCGGTGGTGTGCCACGGGCGATATTGTCAATGCGTCTAACGTCGAGCCGTGAAATTGAACGAAATCGCGAATTGTGATCAGTTTTAGTGAAGTGGCGAGCTCAGTTTAAGAGGCAGTGATTATCTCATTTCGCGAAAAAGGCGGTCGGCAGCTGAAATCGTGGAACCGGCGCGAGGATCTACTGCAAAGACCGAGCAAGTATCTTAAGTTTGACTAAATTAATTAAGACGCGAGGAGAATTTAAAGGAATAATTAAACTACGCTATTTACAGATATGTACAAAGTGACAGGTGGGGTTATGTCGCGCCGCGAACAAAGATCACAGGGCCGGATCGCGGCCGACGTCGCCCGTCACCGGCAAGGGGACGATCTTGACCACGGGGCGTGTAAGTTTGCCGGCGGCGGTCCGCAGGTCCACCACGCGGACCTGGCCGTCCCCGCCGGGATGCAGGCGAACGACTCGCGCCAAAGGCCAGCGGCACGGAGGAGTAGTCTCGCCCTTGACGAGGCAGAGCTGGCCCTCCTGGATGCCGCCTTGCGTCGTCCACCACTTTGGTCGCGGCGTGAGCCCCTGGAGGTATTCGCGGGACCATCGATCCCACAGGTGGTCCCTCATCATCTGCAGTAGGCGCCAGCGGGTCAGGCGATTGGGCGGCACGCCAAGGGCGGATGGCTCCGGGATGGCTGTGAGCGGGCCTCCGATCAAGAAGTGACCGGGAGTGAGTGCCGCGAGGTCCTCCGGGTCGTCTGACAGCGGCTGAAGCGGGCGAGAGTTGAGGCACGCCTCGACCTCAGCGAGGAGTGTACTCATTTCCTCGAATGTCAGCCTCGTCTCGCCGATGACCCTGCGGAGATGCCGCTTCATGGCCTTCACGGCCGCCTCCCACAGTCCGCCGAAGTGCGGAGCGGCGGGGTTGAACCGCCACTGGATGCCATCATCCGCCAGTCTTCCGACGATGCGGTGAGCCTCTCGACTGGCAGCCTTGAACAGTGCTCGGAGTTGACTGTCGGCCCCTACGAAGTTAGTGCCGCAGTCGCTGTAGATGGTCTGGCAGAGTCCCCGGCGGGAGACGAAACGGCGGAGGTCGGCCATAAAGGGGTCAGCGGTGTAGTTGCTCACCACTTCTGGAGTGTATGAGAGCGAATGAGATCCGAGAGTGAGAAGAGCGTTCGAGTGTGAGAGCGAGGGTGACGGAGCGAGGATGCCGGAGCGAGACGGCAGAAGGCGTGGGGAGTGGGAGCTTTGGGCCTTGCGAGCGTTCGCGGGCAGTCTCTTGTAACCGTTCAATAAACCTGGTCATATCGAATATTTGTGTACCTTTTAAATTACCCGTATCGATCAACTGGCGACGAGGATAAAATGACATAGGCTATAGGCCGGATGGACGACAAGAAGGATATCAGACCAAAAACTGCCTGGATCCAAGAGCTATCGAAGGAACAAGTACGGGAAGAACTGAGCGGAAGAGGAATCGAATGGGACGAAGAGGAAAACCTCGAAAAACTGCGTATAAAGCTACGTACGGCAGTAAAAGAATCACGTCCGCAAATAACAGTGGATCAAAGACAACCAGAAGACGGGAGACCAACAGACCCGGGAACAAGGAAATCAAGAATGGAATACCGAAGTCAACTGGATTTCAAGCTCGGGGTAGACGATTGGGAACAATTTGTAGAGCGGATCGAATTGTACTTCGTGGCAAATGAGATTACAGATGTAGCAAAAAAAAAAGCAATTCAGTAGATGTATAGGGGGGATTCGAACCCAACCTAGGGCGAGGGGGGTAGAGGGGAAGGGGGGTTCCGCGGCGCGGGGTACTCCATACCCGGTGGGCGAGGGGTCCGCGGGGGCAAGGGAGGGGGCCAAATGTTGGCGAGGGGGGTAGAGGGGAAGGGGGGTTCCGCAGCGCGGGGTACTCCATGCCCGGTAGGCGAGGGGTCCGCGGGGCGAGGGAGGGGGAATGCTGGGCGAGGGGTCTGCGGGGAGTGGTGGGGAATGCTGGGCGAGGGGTCCGCGAAGAGAGGGAAACCGCGTTTACTGACATCGCGGCGGCCCGCGGGAGAGGGGAAACCGCGCTATGGGTCGCGAGGATGAGGACGCGGAGGCCCGCGGTGAGGAGGGTCCGCGTAATATTATACCGTATCATTCGCGTGCGTCTTCTCGCTCTCGCCCCCACTCGCGACGGCTGCAGATCAACGTAACATCACCGCGCGCTTGCATATCACGTTCTCTCTCTCTCCCCACTTACTTCTTCGCGTTCTCTCTCATACTCACCCAATCTTCTTTCTCGCGTTCAGAGGTGTGTATTCTCTTCGCGTTCACATATCTCTTAGCGCTCTCTCCATCAGTATTTTTTTAAAAATTATTTTAATTTAATTTAATTTAATTTAATATTTTGAAGATAATTTAATACTCCAGCAGAAATGAAATTATTTTAAACCGACTTTAGTACTTTAGATAATGCAATATTTTTTTAAATATTTTAATAAATATTTATTTTAGAACTAATCTTATAAAATAGATAGCGCTATTTAAGGAATTGGAATAGGGAGAGGCTGAAGAATAATAAATTCACTTTTTTTAAATCATATTATACATTTATTAAGTTTTTAAAATTTATAACACCTAATTATAAAAAGCTGATGATGCAGCGCAATTTGGAATTGGAATAGGGAGAGGTGGAAAAATAATAAATTTACTTTTTACTATAATATATACATTTAATTTTGAAAAAAGTTATACATAATACCTCACGCACGGTGATATTATTTTAAAACATACAACGTAGAACACTCATCCATACTCTCTCAACTTTGCGTAGACTGGCGTAGACTTCAGCGCATTGACAATACAGGTTATGAAATAAATTTTATTAAGAAATTGTGAACGACCATATGCGCGCCTGCACAAAATAGGAAACCCGTCATACTGACCTGTATGTCTCTGCAACACCCTGTACATACGTACATACTGACCTGTATGTCTCTGCAACACCCTGTACATACTTACATACATCATACATACATACATACATACATACATGCATACATACATACATACACACGTAAAGAAAATGTAATTGCATCTTCACATAGGACACATCTAATAACTATGTGGGGAAAAGGGAAAAGAAAATAAAACATTTTAACGTTTATATAATTTATTTCTGAACCTTCATACGAGATACGATGTATGGACAATGGTTCCATGCAAACGTATGTGTTTGATGAAATCATCGCGACATTGATATGAGTATCATGCCAATGACTCTGCATGCATAATCTCAAATTGAAACTGTATCTAAAACGAAGTTTGTCGTCTTGCATGTCCACTGATCATACGTACGTACATACGTACGTACATACATACGTACATACATACATACGTACATACATACATACATACGTACGTACGTACATACGTTCATACATCATACGTACGTACATCATACATACATACGTTCATACATCATACGTACGTACATCATACATACATACATACATATCATACATACACATACATACATACATACATACATACATACATACATACATACATACATACATACATACATACATGCATACATACATGCATACATACATACATACATACATACATACATACATACATGCATACATACATACGTACATACATACATACATACATACATTCGTAAAGCAAATGCAATTGCATATTCACATAGGACACATCTAATAACTATGTGGAAAAAAGGGGAAAGAAAATAAAACATTGTAACGTTTATATAATTAATTTTTAAAAAGATCGTAACTTCTTCTGGCATTGCGACCACCAGTTAAATATTTCAAATACATTTTGTAATGCGCAATTCTTAACATCAAACGTACACCAAACGTACACAAACGTACACAAACGTACACAAACATATATTAAACGTACACAAACGTACATCAAACGTACGCAAACGTATGCAAACGTACATCAAACGTATATACCTATATCATACATATATCATACGTATATCATACGTATATCATACGTACATTATATGTACTCTCCCACATGTTCTCTCTCTCTCGCTTTCGCTCCTGCTCGCGTTCTTTTTATCTCCTTCATGTCCTCTTTCTCATTCTCATTTCCTTTTATATCCCATATTCGCATTCTCTCTCAGTCCCATTGTCCCACCTATATCTCCTCATATTCTCTTCCCGCTCGCGTCTCCTCCCTCTTTCTCCCGTTCGCGTTCGCGTTCGCGTCTTCTCCCTTGCTCGCCTCCCCGCCTATATCACCCCATTCTCTCTTTTTCTCCCTCCCGCTCGTGTCCTCTCGCTCGCACACCTTCTTACGCGCGGTACGGCTATCATTTGCATCATAATTATTACGTGTTATTGCTACTCCCATTAATTTCAGGATTACTACCACATTCCGTCGGTGTTGAATTTAGAAAAGAAAATATTTACGTTACGCTTGCGAAGATATTTATGTGACAACTCATTTTAACACAAATTCAAAAATTATTTATTTTATGAATAACGACTAAAACATTTTTTAAGCATTACATGATTTATACATATCGTTAGAATGTGGAAATAGAGGGGAAATGGTAAATGAAAGGTATGTGAAAGAACAAAAGTTTATATCTACATACATATAATGTGAAACATTTATTGAATAATCAAAATTATACAATTTTTGGTTTTTAGATCACCGACATTTTTTTTATTTCTTTACGCGTTTTCTTTTTTCAACAAGTTGAAAACCGTATTAGTAGCATTTAAGTTCTTATGTTTATGCCCACATTTCTTCGGGCTTGTCGATATCATACGGGCGGAGTCCGAACAGCCGAGTCAAATCAAAAATATCATGTGGAGATTGGTAAATATCATCGATTTGGCGGGCCTCTAATGTATCCCGCCACAGATCTTCGAGATCGTATCGGCGTTCCCATCGCTCCGCTTGCACTGATCTCTGATGGACAATGTTGATAAACCTGTCAATGCGTATGTCTCCATGCCAAAAAGACTGGAAAAATATAAAATACTATTATATACATGTATATAGTACAAAAATGTAAAAATGTTATACATTTTGTACATAAGTAATCTTACGTTGTACTCGGGGATGGTTGGCAGCCATATTTCATTTCTAATACGAATTTCAGCTATTTGCAGATCCCCGACACAAACCCACTGACAATAAAGAAAATATTAAACCACTATAAGACCACACATATCCATACATCATATAAAGGCGTTGGCACATGAATGACTTTTTGCCATGCGGTAGAGTCGCGTGACAGACCGTGCGCACGAGCAACTTTTGTCGTGCGGCAAAGTCGCTCGTATGCCCGCGCCATAAGAATGTTGTACTTACCCCTACAATAGGATAGGTAACTTTTATGTAACCAAAGATAGGCATCCTTTTAGACAGAGTACAGCTGGGCACTAGTACGATTCTACACTGACTGCAAAAGACTGAGCCCGAGCCCAGTAGCGAATAGTTATCTCGCGAAAGTAGCGAAATCTGACACCTTCATACGAGATACGACATATGGGTAATGGTTTTGACAATTTAGAATCACCGGGAGAAATAGTAACGCACGCGAGTAACGTACGCCGCAACTACACGCGGAAACTATAAACATATACTTATTACTAGATATACTTAAAAATACTATACTACAATAAGAACAAAACGATTTATTCTCTCTCCCATTCACATCGGCCGCGGGTCCGCGTGACATCATCGCGCGCTTGCACGTTCTCTCTCATACTCACCTAATGTTCGCGTCTTCTCTTTCGCTTTCAGGTGTTCTCTTCGCGAACGCCTACCTATTAGCGTTCTCTCACACGGTATTTAATTTTTAAATGTTTTATTAATTTAATACTTTAGATAAGAATCAGTATTTACTGTTTTATATATTTTTAATTTAATATTTTGGATATAATTTAATACTTTAGCAGAAATAATTATTTTAAATGATAAACCAAATCATGAATCAATATCGATGAACCGATTATAGTTAAAGATAATACATACAAAACTGCAAATCTTACATTAGCGCCGCCGCAAAAGTCAATGACCCAATAATATCATTTTCAAAGACAATGTCCCGATAATTTCATCGAACATGTGCAAAATTGCAAATCATGCATTAGCGCCGATGCACGATTGCTGCGTGCGCTATAGTCCGCGGGGAGGGAAATCACATTTTCGGACGTCGCGGCGGCCCGCGGGGAGAGGGGAACCGCGCTATGGTTCGCGGGGGATGGGGGTCCGCGCTACGGTCTGCAAGGAGGAGAACGGATGCCACGGTGGTCCGCGGGTAGGGGTAGGGGGTACCACGTAGGGGTTCCATGGTGAGGGGGTCAAGAGCGCTGCAGCCCGCGTGATGTCACATCATGTATATTTCCCACGTGTTATCTTTCTAGCTCTCGCTCCCGCTCACGTCTTCTCTCTCTCTTCCACACACATTTACGTTCTCTCTCGCATTTATATCACGTATTCGCGTTTTTTCTATCATACTCACCTTCTTACTTATATCTCCTCGTATTCTCTCCCCGCTCCCGTTTGCGTCTTCTCTCCTGCTCTCAGGTGTTTTTCCTTATTCATATATCTATTTGCGTTCTTTCGTCCGGTATTTAAAAATTTTAAGTATTTTATTAATTTAATACTTTAGATAATAATTTAATAGCTATTTGATTTTAACAACTAATTATAATCTAAAAGGACACGACCTAATCTTAAGGAATTGGAATATGGAGATGGCGAAAGGAAAATAAATTTAAGCTAAAAGATTTGCTCTTTAAAATAGAAAGTCACAGTCTTTTATAATTAAGCGACGCGGTAGCGTTCTACCGTCCGGTATTTAAATTTTAAGTATTTTATTAACGCAATTTAAGGAATTAAAAGGGAGAGGTGGAAGGATAATAAATTTTAACTTTTTTAAATCATATTATACATTTATTCAGTTTTTTTATTGTATTATAAAAAGTAATATACTAAAACGTCTTACATAACTAAAACTGTTCATACAAAATATTATAAAATGATAAATATGTATAAATCTGCAACATATAATGTAACATTTTTTATTTAAAGAAATATTACATTTTTCTCCGCTGTCGACACGCATTCTATCCCACTCTTTACAATACTCCATCCATCCATCCATTCCTCTCACACTCTCATCCTTTTCACTACCATGCTAACAACACACATCCATACTCTCTCAACTATAACTTCATAACTAATATTCGCTACAGAATACATGTGCGGGGGATATATAAACATATATACTTATTACTATAGATATATTAAATATAAATCTCCCTTTCCAAGTTCTAGAGTCGCCTTTCAAATCTTTTAAATAACTTCATAATTAAGAAAACATTGCACTCCCGACACTCATGCGCAGGCTTTATGCGCATTAACCGTCTATCACAATCACTACACCGCATCTTGCTTGAAATGTTTAATCCGTGTAACTGCGATGAGATTGAGTGCCACCGCACTCTTCGCGTGTAACCGATGGGCTGCTCTCGACGCGCGTAGCACATTTCGCACAGCCGTTTCCGCGGAAAGCCGTACTCCTGCACATAGCAGGGGACGATTCCGATCACGCAGTCAGATTGCAGCAGGTAGTAATACCGCTCCGGATAATCCTGCGGTCGAACCCCGTCCAACAACCTAATTGTGATAGGTTCTACTGGTGGTGGTCTCATTTTCTAGAGAATTACTAAATAAAATTAATATATTTAAATTTTTAAAAATATTTTTAAATATATAGAAATTAATTATATTTCTTTTACCCGCTTTTTAAACAACCATGTGTTTGGTACCCTCACAGGTAATCCTCGATGCTCTCAGGATCCATCGAGAAGAATTAATCACACTGCTATTCGTAATTCTATTTTTTCACTTTCTAATGCCCGTTCGTTACCGATTATGCAAAGACTCTGCAAGAGCTCAATTTATAGGAGTTGAAAAATGTAGAGTGAGGGATCTACGTGATTTATCTGCGACATATTACATTACCAAAAACGAGCAGACGGTTGTCATGAAAAAGTAATCTTTACTTACCGCTGCATCTTGCAATCGCGGGTGACACTATAAACCGCTGTTGAACATAGCATATCGTATGAGATGACAATTGTTGTGAGAAAATAATCCTCGCGAGAAAAAAAATGTTTAAGAAAATCTAATTGCATCTTCGCATAGAACACATCTAAAAAAATGATGACACTATAAACCGCTGTTGAACATAGCATATCGTATGAGATGACAATTGTTGTGAGAAAATAATCCTCGCGAGAAAAATGATGTTTAAGAAAATCTAATTGCATCTTCGCATAGAACACATCTAAAAAATGATACAGCGCTATTGTAAGGAATTGGAATAGGGAGAGGCTGATGGATAATAAATTTAAACTTTTTTAATCATATACATTTATTCAGGAATACTTAAGCATATTTATATTGCATAAAGTTAACGTACATCTCCCCGTCTCAAGGCATCACGCAAAAGTTCAGCCACACCCATAAGCTAATAGTTCGCAATCTATGACAAGACGGTTGTCATGAAAAAATAATCTTTTACTTACCGCTGCATCTTGCAATCGCGGGTGACACTATAAATCGCTGTTCAACATATAGAACACATCTAAAAGATGATACAGCGCAATTGTAAGGAATTAAAATAGGGAGAGGCTGATGGATAATAAATTTAAACTTTTTTAATCATATACATTTATTCAGGAGTACTTAACTTATATTTATTTATGTTAACCTACTACATCAAAAGATTTCTCTCTCGATGCAGCATACATAATGTCATCCATAGCATACGCTATGAGTTCACAATCTACAATTGACGTTTGGTCGTAATAGTAATTGCTGCGCAAGAAACTAACGGCGTCGCATTTTTTGGTAATACGATTTTTTCGTAGAATACTTGCAAACTCGATGAACTTCTTATCTGCCTCTCTCGCAAACTCATATAGCTCGA